>JAEQBH010008340.1:0-100755 GCA_016808115.1 Tetrastigma voinierianum
CATTGTATTATATTGGGCGTATTTATGGAATTTTTGGGTTGTATTTTGGTGAAGCTCATGAAGGAAATTTGTCAGTTTAGTTTAAATCGTGGACTCGAAAAAGGGACAGTGGTGTGAATATGATGCAGCTGCGTCCAACAGTTTACCTCCCATGTGGGGACTAGTAGAGTTGTCATGGATCCTGGAGTTTTAAACATCACACACACACACCCACACACACACACACACACACACACACACACACACACACACACATATAATCTTTAAATATATATGTATTTTTCTCAATAATAAATTAACAGTGATCTCATGTTTTTATATTTAGTGTATAAAATGAATTCTCTGTTTTTTTTGATTATTACTTGTTTACAATATAATAAATTATTAATGTGACTGATCAAGAGACCTTCATGCCTTACTTTTCAGCAGTGAGGTTCTAGTCATGATAGACTCTGGGCCCAGCTACAAATGATAAATTTAATAAAAAATTAACTAGTTTCTTTTCTTTTATTTTTTTCTGTCAAAATTCCGAAACCATGACATTAGTGATAATAATAGTCATTATATAAAGCGTTATATAACTTTTCAATTTTTTTTATTTTTGTTTTTCAATATTTATTTATTTTGTTCATTATAAGGTATGAAACAACTCATTGGTAGGAACAACAGAATTAAAATTTGGTTGTTGACAGTGATGACTAAATTTGGGCAAATCAAACTGAATCTTTATTTCCATTAAAATGAATGGAAACTCATTCTATATAAAGTTATAGTAGTTGAAATAAAGCGACCTTTGCAAGTAATTAAAATTTGAACCAAAAAAATCAGTGCGGTCCCTAAATGATTTAGCAATGAAGATTCTCTTAAAGTGAACATTTTGAACTCCACAGCAGAACAAGTGAAATAAATAGCAAAAAACTTAAGCTTGATTTCCATCTGACAATATTGATTGAGAGTACTTGAAGGAAAATGGAATAACCCTCTGTCGTGTGATCATTTAGTAGCCCTTCGTCCACGTCCGCGTTCAAAACGGCATTCGTCGATTAAAAAATACGATCGCGAAGCGCGTAATATAGGCATCAGTCAGGATCCAGAATTAGCGGCGATGGCCGTGACGTTATCTCTTCTCCCCATACCCCTCCCTCAGCGGTTTTGGTCTTCTAAAATGGAATGTGAGCGGGGAAGAAATGTTTTGAAGTAGGCTTTGGGATGATAACTTTATTCTTTGAAGAACCAACGTGTTTCTTATTATTATTTTTAAATAATCTTGGCATTATAATTTGGATGTAGCTTATGCAAGCTGATAGTTTGAGCGGCTCCCACTAACCCCAACGGCGTGTTTTGGCTGTATCACTATTCATTGGCGCGTTTTGAGCGTTTGATAAAAAGCGTGTTTGGCTCAAATAATAAAACGACGCTGGTTTTGGCGTCCGTTTACTGCAAAATAATTAGCTGATATTTTATCAACTACAATTCTGCATAAGTTTACATAATATTATAAACTAAAACAGTTAATAAATGAAAAACTAAATCATATTTTTGTGATAAATTTTATAAAATATAAATTTAAATATAAATGTTTTACTTGATATAGATTAATTTTGACTGTGCCATTAACACCATATCTTTCATTTGAATATTCATTAACTATTTAATAATTTATTTATTAATTTTCCATAGTTTATTCATACTTAGTTTATTCAAATACAAAATTATTAAATTGTATTTATATTTATATTTATTGATTTAATTAAATATTATGTTTTATTTTAATTGAATGTTGTTGCATTTTTAAATTTTAATTAAATATTTATTTATATTCTAAATCAATTACCAGTGTGGTGATATAAATGAATGAAGTTGCATGATGTGTTATTCAGGAAGAAAGTGATAAAAAGTGGAACTCAGTTAGGATAGATGAAACTTTAGATGCTCAACTGCAGGAATCTTCTAACTGCAAGACTGTTTAAATACCAATGTGCTTTTGGAAAAAACAAAACTTTAGATCTTTTTCTTATACTTTCAACAGATCTTTAAGCCTTTAATTTTTTGATAACTACTACCAAGTCAAATCACTATTGAATCATAAAAATAGATTATAATATTTCACATTAACTAAATAAATTAAATTATTAATGACTCTTAAAAATTTTAATTATTAGAAATAATCATGTTTATGATTTTCAGTCATTTAATAAAAATGTTTTGCAAATATCAAATATAATGTGACATCATTTTACAATGGGTGTGCGTACCTTATTATCTTTCTTTTTCTTTTTCTTATTTCGATGTGGATTGGAATCAAAACTCATATCTTTTTCATTAATACTTAATAATCTTTATGAGGATGACAGATAGTAATCAATTTTATTATAGTTGCAAACTAGTTAACATAGAGTTAAAAGGGGACATTGTTATATTTGTGAGGGTTGCTACAGTGTTGGAGAAAAATACAGTGTGAATGTGTGCGGTCATGACATAATACTAAATCTGATTCCAATTTTTTCATGGTATTAGCATGTGGTATTTAACAAAATGTATTTTATTATATTATATATTATGTTTTTGTTTATTATATTTTGTCATGTTGCATGATATCATTTTCAATGAATAAATGGGGGTTGAAGGTGGATTGATTCTCTGTCATTAATTAGGAAGGCATTTCGTCTACCCACTGTAGACTTTAAAAAGGACCATTCAACCACTTTTTTTTTTTTTCTAAATCATTTTGTCTATAGCCTCTTATCAAAATGACTTCAGTGATAAAGTACCAGCCTCTTAAAAAAACGAAAAAAAGTGGTAAATCACAAACCTCAACAGTCACAGCCATCAAGAGAAAAATTATAAACAAACCAAGGAAGGAAAAGGAAGGAAGGGAAAAACTGTTAAAAAAAGGGTGACATTTTAAACAACATATGACATTAGGACATGGTCTAAAGCACTGGAAATGAGGTAAAATGATTTGTTTATTTTTATTATTTTGCATCTTTACATTATTTTAAAAGGTACAATGATAACGTATCATAAAAAATAGTACAAATCGTTGCTTTTTAAATATCTTATTTTTAACAATATAAAGCTCTTGATCCACAAATAAAGGTATAAAATTATATCAGAATTATAAAGCTAGATTACAAATAATAAGTATTACAATGATGTATTATAAAATGAATAGTTATAAAAATATAATGATAAAAATAAAAAACATTTTTAGTGTAGACATTTATTTTAGTTTTTGAAAAACTATTTTTGTTATGACAAAGAAATGAAGACATATTTATTAGTTTTTCTGTAAGTTCAAAGAATAAGAATAGTTTAAAAAACATCGTTTAGTGTTTTAAAGTATTGCAATAGTTTAACGAGAAGTCGCGAGCAATATAGTTCGTTTGATTCACAGGTTTCACCAGGTTTTCATAAAATAGAATAATAACAAGAAAAAAGCGATAAAATATTGATTTGGTTCTAAAAAAACTAAAACATTCGAAGATTGTTTACTCGAACACAAAACATTCTAATATTAGTTTCTATCTAAGAAAACGAAAATATTCAACGGTTTTCATGTAACAAAGAACGTGTTTCCAATTTTTTGTTTTAGACATAGTGATATATCTATTTGCAATTATTAATTAACTAATAAATATTTTTAAAACTATAATGAAGATATATAAGCCAAGTTAATTTAAGCAACTAATATAGGCAAAAAATTAAAATATTCAGTAAAAGCTGAGGTCTCTAAGAAAAGTAGCACGTATTAGGATGTAATACTGTTCTTGAATTATAAACAATGATAAAATTGCCACTTTGCTGTCACATTTTCATAACTATTGATTCTTATCCGTTCTCTAAAATTTTTAAAAATTATTCATGATTTCTTGTAATATGCATACTCATCCACCTATGCCTCCTACTTTATTAAATTTAGACTTTGAAATATGCCATAAAGGTGAGGAACAGTCACATGGGAGATCAATACATTACCCCAAAAGAAAGACTGAAATTACATTGAATGTGTAAGAAAACAAAAAAAAGTCATATTATTTTCAATTTTTCAGTGAAAATGATGGTGATTTTAAGGCTGATTAAATTGGTTTTCTTTGCTGCCAATTCTGAGGTTTTTGGGTTTTTCAAAGTTGAGGTGACTCAAAATAATTATAGATTACTGTAAAAGTGAAAAAATAAGGATTGTTTGATGCAGCGGTGATTGAAGATGTTACACTGCCCGATAGTGCAGCCTTGTCATGTCTGAGCAACTCAATTATGTTTTCCCAAGCATGCAGTTATTAACAATGTCTAAATTTGAATAAGCTCTGAACAACTCTTGCAGGATAAATAAATTATTATACAGTTATAGTTTAAACAGTGATTACATAGTTGTTAGATATAGAGTATTCTTTATATCATTAGTTTACATGTCGTCTTAAGAGGAGGGCTTCCCCGCTTTCGTAAAGTCTTAACCTTATGCAGAAAGCGTTGAAAGAAACACCATTCTCCATCGATACAGTGTTGATCGCTCTATCCATTTATTGGTGCGAAACATCACCGTCTGTCAAAGGGGATGATTCAATTTCTAACCCTTTTGGCGATCACCTCTGAAAGAACGCCATAGCGTTCAAATCATTAATGGTCTGGTCCTTCTTGTCAGTACCAAAACATACGCGTTGACCGTGCGCTGTGAACAAGATACAGATTTACAAACTCGTTTTGTCTGTTATCATAGTCGTTGTTCACTTATTCGATCTTTTCGCGAGTTTACACCGTTTGTGACGACAATATCATGAGGTGACTCTTAGTTGTTGATCCGTGATTTGAACATCTCCACCATACCATGTGAGATTAGCTGGAGTAAGATTACGCGCCCACCTCACGACAATATCACTGGGTGAGATTTGTGAAGCACTAGGAAGGTGTGAATCTGTTTGTTGCTAATCATCTTTCTTCGACCAAATCGGTGCCGAGCGATGGGACTAACATTCATTTATTGCTGGCGCGTGAATTAATGTAAATATTGGTACCAACAAAGTTAATATCTAATTCTGTACATTATTAATGGAATGTTGGAAGCTATCTTAATTTATCATTTATATTTAACATATGAAACTTATTGGCTACGTTATCTATAAAGAATGTATTCTTATGATTCGATGTGTTGGTAGTCAATTCGTATTTACGATCTGGCATTGTAAGAGGATTAACAACGTGATCTTTTTCATCAAAGAAAAAACCGTAATAAAGTGGTTTGCATAGTTTTTTGATCTATTCTAGTGTAATATAGTAACTTCTTTTTGGGTTAACTAGTCGCTGTCCTTCATACTACCATGGGGACAAATTCGAGTCATAAATGGGGACAAATTCCTCAAAGGAAGAGATAATTATAATATATTGCAAAGTTAATAGATATTAAAAGAAATATATTCAATAATCAATGAGTAACATAAATTATTAATATTTAGATATGTCCTTCACTTTTGGTAAATAATACCTATAGATGTTTAATTTGGATATGAAATAAAGCAGGAAAGATGTTTGATAACCTAATTTATATTAGATTTTATTATAATCTTATTATGTTTTTTAACATGAATATATTTTAAAACTTCATATTTTATATGAATTAGTTTTATTTTAATATTTAACAATTCTTATTTACATATAAGCTTTTTCATTGGATAATATTATTTACAATTTAGAATCAAAATTTAATATAATAGATATATGTTTTTTAATAAAAACATACAACATGTGGAAATGATAAAAAAGAATATAGATTACTTTTAATTAAAAAAAAGTATTCAATCCTAAAACAAATTTAAGTAAGGTATAAATAGGTAGCTGTTTATTATATTAAATTTGAAATATATTTGAAAATTGTTTGATATGATGGGAAACATAACTATTACAAAATGCGTGAGCATATGAGGCAAAGTTTGATATATATATATATATATATATATAAATTTTCATATAACAATTGTAGTAATGACTGTGTATAAATGTCATGATCAAAGCGTATACCATGAAAGGATGATTAACTGATTGATGTCCCAATGAAAAATGATGAATTAGTTAATTTTTTGTTCAATAAATTTGAACATCTTGTCTTTTAATTTTAATGTTTTTATAACATGATGTAATGGGTTTCTAATTAAACAGAGATTTTTGATTCAGTGTTAAGAGTAAAATTTATATTTTGTATTAATGATTGCGCGATCTTTGTATTTATCCAGTTCAAATATTTGTGGTTTTTGGATATTGCAAACAGCGTTTCAGTGTGTGTGGATAGAATCAAAATATCTCATGACGACCAAATATATATGTTATTTTATTTTATGTTTAATTGCATTTATTATCAGGGGCTTTTGAAGAGGTCAGATCAGTGACTCTGCGAAAATCTACGATATATTATATAGTAGAAAGTGAATAAAATATAAATAATGGAGTGGAGATGATTATCTTATATCATTGGAAAGTGTATGTTAAAATAAAATGTTTTTATCTTCAAATTGAATTCTTAAATATCTTCCATAGAAGTTATTGATAGACATTTTCTATTCAGATAATGGAAGTAAAAAGGAAAATACATTTAAATGGATAATGTTCATTGCATTGTTTATATATTTAAATGATTAGAATATACTGGATTAACATCAGTTATTAGTTTTAATTTCTATTCTTTGCATATTATATTAATAATCTATTATCTGTACCTTTTAATATGGATGTTTAAAACAGTGTTATATTAAAATCAATATATTTTAAAATTAAACTTTCTCTAGTTATTGTTTGACCAATATTAATGACTATTCTGGCGTTTTCATTTTGACATGTTTTAAAAATCTGAATCGAAAGTTAAATCATTAGGCTTGTTGATATTATTGCGAAACTTCTAGTTGCCGATAGAGAAGGATTTAACCAATAATCCGGGATAATCACTGGAAGGGTTGGAAAGTGATCGTCGGATCTCGACGTTGGTCCATTTGTCTTATTTAAATAATGGAAGGCGGGTCGGATCGAAAAATTCTCAAACTAATCGTTACGTTGATTTTTATTTTATTTTATTGCCGTTTATATTTATATTATTTTGTTGATTAATTAATATATTGTAAAATAAATGTATCGATTTTATAATCTTTGTCGCCATTCAATTCTTAATATTATTTATCTTAAATAAATAAAATGATAAAATTATTTTTCAAATCATAATGGAAGCAGAATAACATTTTGATCGATTCGACCGATTGGTTGAAAGAAAAAATGATTATTTCATTAAATAAATGTTGTGATTTCTCATTAAATAACATAATGTTTGAATGATGTTTGTAAAACGGTTTTGTTAATAAAGCGATGTCCAGTTGTTGGATCCGCCGTCGAGATTGGGTTCAGGGGTCGCCACGTTGATTCGATGCTCTGCTTTCTCTCGACGCATCTATGCGTATTCAGCGCGCCGTTCGAATATAATGATGATTAATCGTAATCATCGGCGCCGATCGATCAAACCGTCGATCTCGAAATCGAACAACAATAATAAGAAAGATAAGTCGGATGACCGAATGTATCGCGGTGGGCGAGATCTTGCGTCGAAAGATCGGATGATCGGCGGTGTCATGCCGTGTTGACCTCTCTGCCTTCGTTAATACCGTCGTGGCATTCGGCGAAGAAGGCATTAACGCGTTATGTGGTTGGATTCATCGTGGCGACGTCGTAATTCGGATCTCGCGACCGCCACCGTTGGATTATATTCGGCGTCGCGACCGACGTAACGATTGCCGTTCTGAATAATATCGCGTTAACCATAATATGTTCTGAACCGGAATAATTAAAGATAGTTGTGGAACGTCAGCGAAGGTGAAAATAACTACCGGTTTCGCTGAGATAGTTCGAAGTTGAAGAAAGTTTTATTGAGTTCAAATGGATATTTCTTCCGCTGGTTATATATATGACAGATCATGTTGTTTACATTATATTCGATGATCTGGATCATATAATGGTTCATACTATAATTAAGATTATAAATAATATAATGATCGTTGATGATTATAACCAAATAAAATGTTCATTCATGTTTTCCGATTTAACAAACGCAAACATATATAACGATATTTATGATGTTCTCCGATTGTTTTATAAAACATGCTGTTGAATATATGATTGAATAAGGTGAAGTTCAAATATGATCTTTTCAATGTAAGTCTTTGTTTATAACGCGGAAAATATTAAATCTGCGTTTGACATTTCTGAGTTTTCGTTAATAACTCAAAGGTCTGATTAATGATAACAATATTTCTTGGATGAAATAATGTTTTGGTGCTCTGGGTTTCTCTTAACATAACGAATAAGTATTTGACGCCAAAATTCTAAAACTTTGGCGGGGTTTTGATAGAATGGTCTAACCTGTTGATATAACGTTGCCAGATTTTAATTCATAGTTGTGATCTCAGACCGGTTTCTGTATAACTTTTTGAAATCCAGAATAACACGACAAATGGTTATTTTATGACTTATATGAATCTTTTGGGTTAAAAATCTAAACGGCGGCTAGATGCCAAAAATATCGTATTTCTCAACCATTCTCAATATATCTTTTTTGGTTTCATATTTTAAGTTGTTCAATTTTCAAATCAGTTGAAGATGATGTTGATATCGTATCAACAAACAGATAACTCATTAATCATTTCGTTATTAATTGATTCGATATGGTTCATTCAAGTTAGTGATTCGTTCATTGTGAATAAATGTGGGTTCGCTATAGGTTGCAGTCAAACTTTCATTAACGACGTTAAATTGAAATGGGTCGATTCAACGGTTGGTTGGGTTATTCTGCATTAAACTTTAAATGTTCTGAAAAAAACAAATAAGATGAGTTGAAGGCAACATCATGGAATAAATTTATAGTGACAAAGATACTGTCTTTTAAAAATTACGATTGCATATTGTTATTACCAAAAATTGCGATAACAAATCTTGCTTTGTTTCTTTTCTTTTTTGGAAGATTGACGTGTTCTCAAACAAAGCCTCATTATGTTCTCAAGAAGTTGCTGGATTGTTATATTTTGTGACGCAGTTCAGTGTTGATGATGGTCAGACCTGACATAATGGCGTATCTTCGATCTTTTGATCAAATAACATGATTAAACAAATTATCAGTCAAATCATTGATGATAGCGTGAAACGAATGAATGAAGCTCTGAGATGACGAGCGGTGACCTTAGTTCAGGAAGGCTAGGTTCGCGTTGATCTTAAACTCTCTGCGTTCATAGTAGAAAAGATATAATATTACTCCTTTTGGGACAAAAATGGAAGGAAGAGTTGAGCAAAAAAATAGGTAAGGCAGGAAGAATCTGGAGGGGTCCCAATGAAGTCATGACATTGAAAAAATAGATTCTATATTCATTTATTTATTCTTATGGACATTAAATTGTTTGGATATAAACTTATAGTTTTAATTTATAATAAATGTTTTTTAGAGCCCAAAATATAACAAATTGTTTTTAGTATGGAAAAAAACATAAGTAATAAACAAATATTGAAGACTTTTAATTTTTAAATTATTAGATCTTTGAGATTACTAAATTCAAAACAATAAATAAAGTTTTGATAATAAATAAAATGATTATCAAAATATGTTTTTTGTTTCATTTTTTATTTTACTATTTTCTCTATTTCTTTTAAAATTTATTTTCTTAAACAATTTCAGAACCAAACATTAATTAAATAATTCAGTTTTTAAAAATATAAATTAATTATGTTTAAAAAGAAACATTTTCAGTATATTCAAGTCAGTGTCCCTACTACATTATTCAATGACCAAAATTGTATTTTTAACAACATTTTCTTTATAAATAGGAGGAAGGAATTAAGAACATATCACTTGTATAACTGAAAATTCATCACGAACACAAAATGGAGATGAGTGTTTTTGTTCAACAGTAGTATAAATACAGTTTTCTCTTTATTTATAATTAAAATAATTGGATTGTTTGATAACTAAACAATATAATCGAGCTCATCCCAGACCACGAATTTTCATTTTGTGAGATTCTCTTATATAGTTTTTGCAGCTCTTTATTAGAAAACGAAAAAAATCAAAAAAACTCATTTATTTTTAAAGTATTGACACTTATAAAACCCCAATAACAATTTTAAAAAACATCAAATAGTAATTTAAATATTTTAAAAACTATTCAAAAATAGTTTTTAAAAACAATAAATATCCACTCTGTTTTTTAAATATATAATTTATATATTAAACTGAATGTCTGAGATCTCAGATTCAAATCTTTGTAAAAATAATTACTACACTTTAATATAATTATTTTTAGCAGATCAAAATGCAAACTTTTGAGATATCATTTAGTGAACACTTCTAGTTTTACATTTACACAAACAAGTGAAGAATTTATGTTAAAGCCCTGACTAACAATTATAGAGACATTTTATTTTTATTTTTTTTTGTTAACTTGTTCAACAAACTCAGTGTTTTTTGAAACAAATATATATATTCTTCAATTGCCACTATATTGTTTCTGTTGTTTTGAAAAAAAAAAACGCATAAATATTTTTATTTTCTATTAACATTTTTATACAAACTAAAAACTTAAAATTGGTATTTAATGGAGCAGACAGAGATCTTTTCCTCTTGTTTTGTTTTTTAAACAATTGGTGTTTTATTTTTTTCTTTCAGTTTGATGTACTTTTGATCTATAAGCGTATTTTTGAAAATTAGTGGTGCCATGAAAGTAATAAAATATAAGATGGTTCAATTTGAAAAGTAGATCAAAAAATTCAGAAGAAACAAAATTATCAGTGAGATATTATGATTAAAATGATATTGGAAAAGAATATAAGCAGTTTAAAGTAAAATAAAATAAAAAAAATCCAAGCATAACATTGTTTGGCAGAAGCGATTCTGACTCTCGGATCCTGATGGGCGCATAAGACTTCACATCATCTTTTCATCTTTTCAGATATACATTTCCAATTCAGATTTTAATTAATTAAAGAGTATGTTTTAAAGTCTGGATTAATAGTCAGTTCTCAAAATCTCACTGCTCAGTAGGTAAAATCTGGGTATGCTTCTTTCATGAAAGGCTGAAGTCTCTAAATCTGCGCCAGAAGAAAACGGAACTAGAAGCTCATGTAGCTCTTCCGCCATTTATTGCCTCTTTCTTTTCAAGCTCACGTTTTCTTCCAGGCAATCTCTCATGCAAATAACCTCTCTCAGTGATACAGTGCATAGCATGTGTGATAGTGTTTCCTGGATCTGGCACATTTTGAAGCTGAAAGGTGTGATTATTCTTTCTTTTTCTTTCTTTTTAGTGAGTTGATATTTTTTTATTGGAGGTTTTGAATTTTATTTTTAACCTGAAAGGGGACCTATTTATTACCAGAAGAATGAGACTAATAGTTAATTGGGAGGTCTTTGTACCTTGCATTTTTTTTTTGTTGGTTTATTCAAATATCTGGCTGTGTCTGTTTAAAATTTATGAAAAGCATTCACAACTGCCAATTGTAAAAAAGTTTGAGGTTTTTGTTTAAGCCTTTTCTTTCTTAGGTTTTTTTCTTTTATTTTCTTTTGTACAGGACGTGATGCGATTGCTGCTTGCATTTCGTGATGGATTAATGTTTCCGCCCTCTTTTGGCGGTGAAGAATGAGTTGAATATAGTCCGATATTTTTAGAAAATTGGTTCTTTGCATATTACAGGTGTAGAAGATGGAAATGGTGGGTTGCCTTACAGCAAAATTGGTTTTTGAACATTTCGTTACCATTAGTAGTCGTTCAAGTTTGTTTAGCAGATTTTCTATTTCTTGCAGATAAAATTTGAATTTTCTCTTACTCCTGTTTGTGGCACTAGACAAATTAAACAATTGTTCACGATCACTCATGCGCCCAGTGAGTTATAAATTGGGATTTTCTTGATTTATAGTTAATCGTGGATTGAACTGTAAAAATGATTATAGATCATATTAGTTTTATCTAATTTTTATAACAATAAAAAAAATAAAATAAATCTTTGAAGCATTATAGTTTGTTATAAAAGTGTCTGTTGCAAACAACACCTCCTGCTCCTCTCTCTCTCTCTCTCTGCTACCACCGCGCCATATAACCATCGCGCCTGCCACCCTCTATATCAGTTTTCTTGCCATCTGGTTTTTGTATAAAATTTTGAGACTCCCAGGTATTAATAACAGATCAGACAGTTTAAACTGTTTTGATCTTGAAACTGAGAGAAAGAAATGGGAGCAGAGATGGATGACAATTATTTTCATTATTTTGATGGCAGGTCAAACTGGAGGTTAAGATCATTTACTTTCTCTGACCCATTTGGGAGAGTGTTAATAATATGAAGATAAATGAAACATGATTCAGCAGCTACACCTGTGTGTGAAACTGTTTTCTAATAAATATACTTTGGTTCTGAGACTGAATGGAAGAAAAGAATGTGTTATGGAGGGCGACATAGAAGGAAAGGTTGGATGAAGATATTCATGGATTGGAAGGCAGTAACAGGAAGAAGGGTTTGGGAGGATGCTGGCTCATGTGTGGCAAAGCTAAGGCATGCCACAAGTGATGTGATACCATTCCAACTGTTGTTTTCTAAATTGTTCTCAGACATCAGTCTTTACTCCTAGTCTGATGTTTCTCATATCAATTTATTAACTTTTCTTCATTGTTTTAATTGATATATTCGTTTCAGCAGAGCGAGTTTATACAAAAACATTTCTGTGATCTCGTGGTTTTTGTTGCCCGTTTTCTTCTTTGTCTTAGTAGTATTGGAATAGTACAGTGAGCTAAATATATTAACAACCAATGACTGGTATGGATTATTCTGTATTATTATGTTATCATCATCTGGAATATCTAACATTTCTGGATTTCTTTTACCTCTGCAAGTCATATTTGCCACTTTGCATTACTTCTGTATTAACATTTTTCCACTAACAGCTGGGAAGCCAGACAGTCCCAATGCTGTACATTGTCTAGTACCTTTTTCTACATTAGAGTGATTTTCAATACTTGGTGGTGTTTTCTGTATGCTGAGTGTTGCACTGAGGGAGTGTGAAAGTAAGGTAGAGCCTGTTGTTTACAATTTTGAAAACTGACTTTTATTTTGAAAAACAAAGGAAAACACAAAAAACCGTTTTAGTTCTTTTGTTCAAAGGCTTTGAAAAGAACACAAAAAAACATTTAGTTATATCGTGATGAGAAATTATTAGGTTCAGAACACATGTTATTCAAAACTGTTTAAGACCTCTTGCAAAGCAGGACTAAAGCGAGTTTCATCGTTTCAGAGTTTTTTCGACAGATTTTCAGGCACTGACAAATATTTTTACTAAACGAACTGAAGATGGAAATTTGTCTTGTTAACTCGATAAAACAAATTTTCTGTATCTTTTCTATTTTCATGGTTGGCACATTATAAGGTTTGTTCATATTCTCCTTCAATTTCTAAGATTGTTTCTAGGCTATAAAATAGAACACATAGTTATTTTGTTCTAAAAGCTCAAAATTATGATATTAATTAAAAGATTCTTATCTATTGATCAGTGTTAGATCCTTATTCATTCATTCAGTGTTATATGGTATCGTTGATGTTTGGATCTTGGTTTAAACTCACTTTCTGATTAGTTGTTCCAAGTAAAACTCCTTGGCTTGGATCAAGTGAACATAACTCTCAAATTTTCTCTTTACTTCCCTAAATTTTCTTGCAATTGGAATGAAGACTAAGATTTGAAAAATGCTTGAAGGGACGTTGATGGGTGATTGTTTCCTACATGGTCCGATGGTAGTCACAATCAAAGTAGTTAATCCTTTCTAGATAGATGAAAAGCTTGTTGTACACCTCCCTTTTTTTGGTTGCACACCCCTTACTACCTAGAAAGTAATAACTTGTGTTTTCATCCATTACTATAAGCTTATTGTGTCTGACACCTTTTCATGTTCAGGAGAAGCACATTCGCTGAAAGTTGAAGATATTTTGTTCCAGGGAAAGTCTGAATTTCAAGAGATCCTAGTTTTTAAGGTTCTGCATTCTGAACTGACTTAATTTCCATCTTTTATCTTTTTGTCATGTTCTTCTTTTCTTTGTTCTAAATTAGCTGGCTAATGCATATTATTTTATTTGCAGTCGTCAGCCTATGGCAAAGTGCTTGTGCTAGATGGCATTGTGCAGTTGAGTGAGAAAGATGAATGTGCCTATCAGGAGATGATTGCACATCTTCCCCTGTGTTCCATCGAATCCCCCAAGAGTGTAATTTCACTATATCCAAGCATCAAGTGATTTATGCCATAATATTGATTTATATTTTTTTATTAAGCAAAAGTAGTTTCATCTAAAACTGATGCAAAATTAGTTCACTTTGCTATCCTTTAGACTGTACAATGAAATAAAGTAAAGCTATAAGAGAAAAGTGAAATACTCTTTAACTTGACCAAATAGACATGTGAGGCTTAGAACTTGACTACTTGAGATGTTCTACCTCATAATTTTTACAAAAACATGGTTAACATTGAAAATGCAGAAGTCGAGTGAAGCTCTGTGGGGTAAGGTTGCAAATAAAGCTGAAGATATAGTTTGCTTATTATTTGTTTATTTATTTATTGATAAGCAAAGCTGAAGTGCTTATCCTCTATGCTCACAAACCTATCATAAATATCCATAGTCTGAAGAAATAGTTTGCTTATCGTCTATGCAAACACGCCTATCATAAATATCCATAGATTTAGTAAAGAGAAAAACAGAAGAATAGTAGACCGAAAGAAAATGGATAGCAATTACTTCTTGTGGGTTATGAATATTTTGTTCTTACCTAATCTAAAATGTAGTGTAACTGGTATAATTCTTCCAAATTATGATTTTTTTTTAAATTGCCTGTATTTATTTATATTTATGGTACCTTGTTCATAATAATGGTCATATGGCTTACTTATCCAAAAAAAAAGGTTATATGGCTTGTAGAGTTGGATCTCTTTGCGTCTTTGTGTCATATGATCGATTTAATTGAAATACTCGATGCAGGTTTTGGTTGTTGGTGGTGGTGATGGTGGAGTTCTGAGGGAAATTTCTCGCCATAGTTCTGTTGAGCTTATTGATATCTGTGAGATAGATAAGATGGTTATAGATGTAAGTGGTGGTGTGATGTACCATTTCATGTGATTATGTGTTAACTTGTTCTGTTTGATTTAAACCAATTCCCTTCTGTTGCTTCTTTGTAGGTATGTAAAAAGTTCTTCCCAGAGTTATACGTTGGGTTTGAAGATCCTCGTGTCCGGCTTCATGTTGGGGATGGTATGTTTATTTTCAAAATAATTTTAAAAAAAAATCCTATTTTCAAAAAAAAAAAAAAAAATTAAAAAAAAATCCTATTTTCTTTATACTATGTAACTAGAACAGCAGCTTTAGCTGGCTTTTACCCGACCTGCTGTGCTCTTGTGATTTTCTTTCATGATTTTGGCAGCGGTTGAATTTCTTAGAAATGTACCTCGAAGGGAAGTATGATGCGATTATTGTTGATTCGTCAGATCCTGTGGGTATGTCCCTTCCCATACTTCTATTTATTTCTTGGGAATTTGGCTGTCAGTGTCTGTAGTGTGTGGATGATGAGGGCTGAGTTTGGAATAAAAACTATGGACAGACTCTTGTTGCCAAATATGTGTTTCTCAAATTCAGGAATGATACCCTTATAATATCTAGAAGATTGAACATCTGAATGCCTCCTTTTTTCTCATTCTGAACTTTTTCCTCAAAGGTATAATATGCCAATAAGTGGGTTTTTTTTGTGGCAAATAAGGTTGCAGCTGAGGTAATATTTATTTTTCTTTTCCTTATTTAGGTCCTGCTCAAGAACTCGTCGAGAGACCTTTTTTTGAGACATTAGCCAGAGCTTTGCGTCCTGGTGGCGTTCTTTGTAACATGGCTGAAAGCATGTGGCTCCACACACATCTTATCCAGGACATGCTTTCCATTTGTCGTGAAACATTCAAGGGTTCAGTCCATTATGCATGGGCAAGTGTTCCTACGTATCCAAGGTAATCACCTATCAATCCTCGATCTCCATATATGGCAAATTTTTCTCTAATTTTTTCTCTTTTGTCTATCCCCCTTTCCAACAATTGTAACAGTTATTTTGCAGATTTTTAACCCTATCAAGTTCTTAGTCTTGTTTATACTTTCATGTTCTTACGTGCTTTGTTGCTCCATATGACTTGATGTAAATGATAGAATTAAGTTTTCTTAATAGTTTATTTCCTTTTTTAGCTATAATTTCTTTTCTTAGACAAATTGTTTTTGCCATTCAAAAGCTGGAGAATTTTTAGATGCCATTACCAACAAAATTTTAGGTTTTTGTCTCCTTTTTTCTGACATTTGGCTAATTGTGAGGCGTATTTGATACAGTGGTGTGATTGGATTTTTATTGTGCTCAACTGAGGGGCCACCTGTGGATTTCCGGCATCCTATCAACCCTATTGAGAAATTAGAAGCAAATCTAGACAGGTAGAACTTAGGTTTTACAACTCAGGGTGAGCTACCTATACTCATATTTCAGAAAGCTACAGAGTTTGGATTTTTGGCTGCTATTTTGAGTTCACCAACAAAGCCTTGTGGTAATGTAAACATAGGGTGACTGATTAGGTTAACCTAACCGTGCCACTAAAAAAACGAACATCGGTTTTCAGTTTGGTATTTAAATAAAGCAAAAACCTAACTATTAACATGATTAACCAAAAAATTGATATATTTTATACACATTATATGATATATTATATACATTGTATATTATACTATAATATATACTATGAAAACAATATTATATATTATATTTATATTATACTAAGTAACTACGCAATGTTGTTTTGCCATTACATGAATCGGGTGGGAACATCCTCCTTTGGATTAATCGGGCACATATCTGAGACCCCTAATACAGTGGCTATAAGTTAGCAATATTGAATAACTAATGTGACACCTCTCTGTAGTTCGGTTGAAACTACGGTTTTTGTATTTTATTAATTGAAACCAAGATTTGTCTAAAATCAAAATCAAAATCTAATCGATCGGTTCAATTAACCTATTTTTCAGTTCGATTTTGGTTTGGTTTCATGGTCAGTTCGATTTCTTAGGTTTTTTTGCTCACCCCTATTGGCTTAAGTGGCTTAAGTGCTTGATGTAGTTTCATTCTTTCATCTTCTTTGTTGACGAGAAAATTGGTTGGATGCTATGTTGTCTAGTCATGTTGTGCATGGCATTTTGGTTATTCCAGAACAAATTTTAAAATTAGTAGAAAATTTAAGATACTAAATGATATTTTCAGATTGCTTGTGGTCAACATGTCCATCAAACAAAGATAAAGAACCTCTATAATTAACTCTAAATTTCTTCAAAAAAAAAACTCTAAATTAGGAAATCTAGTGCTCTTGGTATGTTTGGTTCCGCATTTTCCCTAAAAAGGGTGAGAAAGTTTTGGGAAAATTCATTGTTCAATTATTTATTTTGTTTTTCCTGAACTTCTCTATGAAAGACCAACTAAGGAAAAACCTTTCCCTTTAAAAATCTCATCTTTTCTTTTCATGTGTGGAAAGTATTAAGGGGAAAAAAAAATACTAAAGAGAAGTGAAAAGTTGTTGAAGGTTCCCCTCTCTATTTTACATTACATAAAGTAGAAAACTTTGAGCAAAATGCACTCTGTCAACAATTTAATTTCATTTCCATATACTTTTCTTACAACCAAATAAGATAAAGATTCCATAAATTTTAATTTTATAAAATTGAAAAGTAATTATTAAACTTTTTTTTTTCCTCTATGTATTGTTTCTTTTGAACTTTTTGAAAACCGAAGATAGCAAATCTTATCTCGAACTTTTCTAGAATCAAATATAATATAGCTTTAAAGTCTCTTGTCATCTTATGATTGGTTTTGGATTTAAAAGACCAAGTCCTTGAAGAGCTTATGTGGTTGTTGGATACTTGGATGGGATAAACCCAAAAGCTGTTAACTAGAATTAGTGCTTCTATAAGTTATTCCATTCTACTTTAGATGATATATGGGAAAAGGTGCATAAATGTCACTGACTTATAACCATACGCCCAATTTAGCCCCTTGGTTTTTTTTTTTTGGGTCTACTGGTGCCTTGGACGTTTATTGTTGTAGCTTCATGCCTTTGCCACCACAAACTAGCACACAAACATGCATAGATGGATAAACAAGTGTTTACACGTCGTTGACATGGAGCGTTGTGGATAGCTCTCACTTGTCCATCTGTGCAAGCTCGTAAGATACGGGTATGGATGAGCTTATGGCACTAAAGCTGGAGACACATGTGGATCGAAAAAAAACTCAGGGACATTTATGCATCTTATCCCGACAATACCAAGAATATCTCCCTGAGTTAAAACTCAGTTCAGACGAGAATTGAAAAAAATTCTCTGAGCTCTAATGTAGTATATAGCATGTAGACAATTCATTGATATCCCCGCTGTCATTGATCATGAAGACTGATGATATTTCCTCTATTGCTTAATAGATTCATTCAGCTCTTAGAGAATTGAAGAAACAGTTACTACTTTTCTCTCTTTTTGTGGTTTCATTGACAGATTCATACGGCTGCTTTTGCATTACCTTCATTTGTGACAGGAGGTGAGGCGTCCTGCAGGGTCTCCATCCCAACACACGTGATCAGTCATTTCTTGTATGTCTCTCCTTTTTTAATAGCCTCCTTATTTATTTTAGAATACGAACAGAACACTTCCCAATATGGAAAAAAAAAACCCCATTATCTGCATTATCATATATATATATATAAGTAGAGGCTTTCTAGAGAATCTACCATCATAGTAAGTATTAAGTCACTTGCAACATCATTTCTATCATTACAATTGGCTTGTGGGTGTTTTCTTTGTGTATGCCTTGTTTTCTATGGATATCTATCTATATATATATATTTGGAAATGAGATCCTGTCTCTGTTTTGGGGAAACTCTCTCTGTGATTGTGGGTTGTGTTCCAATTTCTTTTTTTAAATGATAATCTCTAGATGTTGAGCGCTTTTATTCAAGTAGTGTCACGAAATTTAGTTTAGATGGCACTGCAATGGTAGAGCTGACGATTTGAGCAAATAAATTTTGAATTAGGGTTGGGTTGGGTTGAGTTGTTATTTTATTAGTCCCAAAAAATTGGGTCAAATTTGGCTCACTCGTTCAAGATTTTAGCTTTATAAGTTAATTTGAGCTTGGCTTGCTCGGAATTAGGCTTAGGTCGGGTTGTTATTTTATTAGCGCAAGAATTGAGTCATATTTGAATTCAGTCTGTGGTGTGGGCCCTGGTCAGTGCAGCCCGTCGGATTACTAGCTCTTGGTAGCTCTTGAGGCTTGGGCGATGTGGTGGAGTTCAAAACCCGGGCCTTAGACCCAGTGAGTTATGCTCAAATCTCAATACGTTATTGAGTAAATGAATTACTTCTTTACAGAACCTCCTCTTCTTTTGCTTTGAAATTATGGGTTTCTTTTAATATAGTTTATTTTTTAGGCCATTGTTTCTGAAAATGGTTTAGTTTAAGTTTTTAGGCCATTGTTTTTTAAAATGGTTTTCTATTTTGCGCAGTTGATTGTTGAAAACTGGGGTGGGTTTTGTGGGACACCGTTTTTTCGGAAGAGTTTTTCTATTCTCCTAATACAAAGGAAGACAGGAAATATCAGTTTGATTATTAAATTTAGTGACTATTGTTTTCCGGCATTTGAAAATTGTTTTTTGTTTTGAAAGAATACCAAAATAATATTCTTTGTATTTAAAAAAATATTTTCAAAAAGAGTTTCAAAAAAGGAATCAAACACGTCCTTATTTTTTGTTTTTCAAATATTAGAAACACAAACAGTAGCATATTTAGTTTTATTTTTGAAGATTTATTAAATGATAATATAGAGTAGAAACATAAAAAATAAAAATAAAAGTGTACAAAGTCTTCTATCGTGTCTGAAATAATAACATGTTCAAACGTGTACAAACTCTTCTATCTATGTCTGAAAAGTGCTTTTTCACTCCTTAAAGCTATTAAAATAAGCTCAAGGAAATAAAATAAAACAAAATATATAGTTTTTTTTTGTTTGGATAACTATCCATTTTGCATTACAAATTGCTTTTTACGTGGCATTGTTTTTTTGCCTGACTTTGAGGTGTTCTTGGCAATTGATGTCTGTGAAAAACGTTTAAGTTATATAAGTATTAATGATCGCACAATATGAGGCGCAGAGGCAATAATAATGATAAAGCTGTCAGAAAACAGTTTCATTCTCAAGGTTCAAGCTATTCAGTGAACAGATCAGTTAATATATACAAATAAATGTACAAGTTATATTATACTGATTCATCGCCTCTAGTCGAGATAAGCGTCATGTGGTAAAACTCTGTCTCAAAACCTGATTATTTTAACCCGTCTCGACTCGGGAGGTAATGGTTAAGTTATGGGATATCTTAATTATTTATTTTATATATTCGATGTGATCATTGTATTATTTTTTAATGAACGATAATGATCGATATTAAAAAAATAAAAAATAAATAAAAAAAGAGGATAAATTTGGGCTTAGAAGAGGAGACTTATTGAAAAGCTTTCCTGTGGAAGCTTCTCCAGAAGCTTCTTCCCTTTGAGCAAAAACCAAACATTCAAACGAGAATTGTGTTCCATATAATACAAAAAGTAATTAATGTAACAAATAATTAAACTATAAAGTTTTGGCTTGTACAAAATAAATATAATAATAATACATTAATTCTCTCTTTTTTTTGAGAAAAAAAAAACTTTAATTATATATATAACAATTTTGTTAATAATTTTAAAAAATTTTAAATACCTTTTTGATTTGGAAGAAAAATCATCCAGAGAAGGGGAAGAGGAGTAGAATGGAAAGAAAATATAAAAAATAAGTTTATTTTTAGTTTCTATTTTTACATAAATGGTTGCATGATTTAAAATTACATAATCTTTTTCTATCATTTTTAAATGATAAAAACATATAAACCCCTAAACATATTTTTAGATTAACAATATTATTTTATAATATAAATATAGTGTCAAGAAAATACCTTTTCGTATTTATGGAAATAAATCAAATAAAGATTATGAGACTAAAATATAAGAATTAAAAAAAAAAGGAAAAAAAAAAGGCTGAGAATCGAGAATTATCAACTACACACATCCATTTATTATTTATATATATATATATTTTTTGCAACATTACCCTTAAGATTATGACACGTGTCGAATCTTATTGCCGCTGGCATGTGCTGCCCACACTCCCCCAGCCTCTTTTCACATTTCCCTGCCCTTTCTCGAGAAAATTATCACTCTAGAAAAAAAGGAAAATGAAAACTGGTATATCTTCCGAAAAGCTTCGGGTCTTTACCGTGTGCGCAGAGCTTTGAAATTTTGAAAAGGTACTTTTTTTTGTTTTTTTCCGTTTTTTGCTCTAGGTATATTGATTTTAACGGACTCTCGTCTCATGCTCATAACTTTTTTCCGGAAAAATCCCGCACCGAGAAACTATAACATTCTCAGGTGAGGCGCTGTGAAAATTTTCGTTGAGATAAAACGAAGGTTGTAGAAAAAAAATCAGATGTTCGCGATATTTTTTTTTTAGGAATTGTTTTCTATTGGGACGAGCTGAGCCGGAATCATTTGAACTAGATTTGTTCGGTGGATTTTGGAGTAGCGAATTGGAATGAGTTTGTCCGTTTTTTTTTTTTTTTTAGATTTTTACTAGTTATTTCAAATTGGAAGCTTCTGTCATGGGTATTTTTGTTGATAATTTAGTCTGGATATTGAAATGAAGGGTAGATTATGCGTTTTTACTTTCTAGTTTCGTTGCTGAAAAATGGAAGTAAGATTTTGCATTGTGTTGTAGGATTATGTAAAAATTTCATTCTTTTTGTGATTTATTGAAGTAAAATTAGACATCATTGCTAGTATAATTTCGATCCGCTTCTGATTGAGTTTTGGAAATAGCTTCATCTCGCAGTCTCTGTTTAATTCGAATACTTAATGATTAATAACGAATTTACTCTCCAGTTCTATTTTAGATTTTCCATGATCTTATCTGAAGTTTTTGCTTGCTTACATTGGTTTTGCAGGTCCCCACTGTATATTTTTGCATATCATAATCGACTTACAGATGGCACTGGGTGCTATTTCAACCTGTGGTGTTGCTAAAGGAAGCACACTTTCTAATCATGTAATTATCCATTTTCTCTAACTCCCGAATTCATAATTCTTAGTTATGTTTTAGAGGGTGAACTGAATTGATCCTTTAAAAGCTTTAAACCATGGGGATTATGTCATTTGATGAAAGAAATATGCGAATTTGCTTATAATTTGAAATCTAGTTCTCTTTACTGGTGTCGAGATTGGGAAAGGTTAGGAGATTCTCCAAAAAACTGGTTTTAGCTCCCTTTTAAGAACCTGATATGCTTTTTGTAATTCTATATCTTCTGCCTTCTTCCATTTCAAGGACTAGATGCATCCATTCATGCATTGTTGAGGATGAATCTCTAAAATATATTTAGAAAAGGAATTTGTAACGGTTGAAATTAGAGTGAGACTAATATAATTTGAATTAAATTAGGATTAGCATTTGATGGAGTCAAATTAGATTAGCTAGTTAGGTTATAATATCACTAGAATTTGGGTCATAATAGATTATGAGAGTCTTAGTAGGCTTTGGATATTATGATAAGAACTAGAGTTATAATAGATTATCAGAATCCTAGTAGACTTTAGATTTCTTAGACAAGCCTATAAATAAGGCATGACACCTTTTTATCTGTTTTTCAGGCAATTCTGACAGCTAATATCTTAAATCCTGGATCTTTCATGCGAAGTGGGAATTTCGGAGCTCTTCAGTTTAGACTAAAAGGGAAAAATTCAGTTTTTAGGTATCAAATCTGTCCACTATTCTTGAAAGAGAAGGGGAGTCCAGCCCCAAAGACTTTAGTTTTTGCCATGCAAAAGGAAAGCGATGAATCTGAAAGTTGTAGTTCGCAATCTTGCATTGAAGATCAATTGCATCTGGAAAATAAGGATGGTTCCTGTGATCCAGAGGTGGAAGTTTCTTCCATGACACTCTCAGAGGCATATCTCTCTCAAAGTGCTGAGATGCTGGGAAACCAAGGGAACCTTCTTGACAAACTAAAGGCTGTTCACTTGCATATATTAGCTATGGAACAGTGGAATGCTTCCCGAATTCAATTATGCCACAGGTATATTTAATTTTATTTTAACAGTTTAACAATTAAATTTTACACTGATATTTATTTTTGTACTGTACTTACTGAACAAATTCATTTTACTATGTTGGTTAATCTTTTTTGCTTCTTCCCCTGGTTGATATCATGAACCATCCAAAATGAAATTCTTGCATCCTGCATGAAAATTGATGCCTCCTTCACCATCACATCATCTAATTATATGTTATGTGGCATTGATTCATATTGTTTGGTTGATTGTCCTATTTATCTTTTGTGGCTTCAAGCTCATCATTCTATTGACATGTATCAAGTGCTCCTGCATTTTTCATTTTAATCAACTGAAAATTAGTGATTTCAGTTAGGATAGTGGACATGAATTTGATCACTAGTCTATTTCAAAATTTATTATTTCCTTTGCTGTAAGCCAAGTATTTTCTTTAGGATCTTGTAGAAAACTTGGTGTTTTAGCTTGGCATTTGAAAATTTGCTGACAACTTTTCTGAGGAAGTTAGTCTTAGTAACAGTTCAAGATCATTTGGTTGTGAGAATGTTTGGATGAGTTGAAAATGTTCTTTTTGTGTCTTCAGAATCAAAACCAAGCTTAGCTTTCTTGTACTGTACTGGTGTTTCACTTTGTGAGCGCTTTATAATATTTCATCTTTCTATCTTGGCAGAAATTACATGGTGAGTGCTACAAACTTAATTCATTACCTGGCATTAAAATGCCTTGATGTTGAGCAGCTCAAAGAAGATCTTTCATCCATAGGTCTTCTGAATTTGGAAACCATCAATCCATGTGTCATTGCAAATCTCACTGCTGGGATCCAGATGTTGGAAAGCTTGAAATCTTACCCTCTAAGCATCAAAGAGAATGCTGGTGGAGAACTTTCCAATCAAAAAAGTTTGGACGAACAAAACAAAGAGGAATTCATCATGGATACAATGAGGAAGAAGGCATCCTCCAATATGAAGTTATTATTGGGCCCACTTACAGATGAAAGAACTACTCATATCATGGTAACAGTTGGGCAAGAAGTGACCGAGAGTGAAACACTAATAACTGATATACTCAAGGGAGGGGCCACCATTATTAGGATTAACTGTGCACATGGGAACCCGAGCAACTGGAGTGAAATAATCAGAAGGGTGAGAAGAAGCTCTCAGATGCTGGAGAAGCCCTGTCGAATTCTCATGGATTTAGCTGGACCAAAGCTACGGACAGGCAACATGAAAGCTGGTCCATGTGTGACTAAAATCTCTCCTAAGAAGGATGCTTTTGGAAATACAATGCTACCTGCTCAGGTTTGGCTATGTCACAAAGGAGCAAGTTCTCCTGCTGGTCATATGTCCCCTGACGCAATTTTATGCATAGACAGCCCTGAGTTTCTTAATAAGCTTCAGTTGGGTGATACTGTGAGATTCCGTGATGCCAGAGGAAAAAAAAGGACACTGAAGATTTGTAAAAGATTTCCTATTTTTGGTGGTACTGCATTCATGGCCGAGTGCAACAGAACTGCTTATGTTCAGTCAGGAACTGAACTGTATATTAAGAGACGGAAAGGCAAGTACTCTGCTGGAGAAGTGGTAGAGGTTCCATCTGTTGAGCAGTTTGTCCGATTAAAAGTTGGAGACTTGCTGATCATATCACGGGATAGCTCAATTGAACAGGATGAGCTGAGTGAACATACAGTTGATGCTTCTAGGGTAACTTGTCCATCTAGTTATCTTTTTGATTCAGTCAAACCAGGTGAGCCCATTGCCTTCGATGACGGGAAAATTTGGGGTGTAATCCAAGGAACAAGTGCTTCGGAGATCATTGTCTCAATCACACATGCCAGTCCAAGAGGCACTAAACTTGGTCCTGAGAAATCAATCAACATCCCAGAGAGCAATATCAGGTATGAAGGGCTCACTACAAAGGATCTTATCGACCTTGATTTTGTTGCTGCACATGCTGACATGGTGGGAATATCATTCATCCGAGATGTTCGAGACATTGTTGTGCTTCGTGCAGAGCTGGAGAAGAGGAAGCTTCAGAACCTGGGAATTGTGTTGAAGATTGAAACAAGGAGTGGATTTGAGAAACTGCCTCTCTTACTGTTGGAGGCAATGAAATCACCAAATCCCTTGGGAGTTATGATTGCCAGAGGAGATCTCGCAGTTGAGTGCGGTTGGGAACGTCTGGGGGATTTACAAGAAGAAATTCTATCAATTTGTAGTGCTGCTCATGTACCAGTCATTTGGGCTACTCAGGTTCTTGAATCGCTCGTCAAATCTGGTGTGCCTACTAGAGCTGAACTTACCGACGTGGCCAATGCAAGAAGGTAACTGATCAAACTATATACTCTATCCTGATTATTTTACTTGATTTTTAGACTTTCTTTGCAAAATATGATGCTTGCTTGTTAAAAACCTTACTGACTTAGCATCTTATTTATTGCTCATCACTTTTGAGCCCTTGGTTCCCAGAAAATTTAACATCATGTTAGGTTCCCTAAAAGTACTGAGGAAATAAAAAATGTTTAAAAAATTCATTTTTCTCATGTTTGATTATACGATTGAAAATATAAAAGAAAGTGAAATATTATTAAAAATTAGTTATTATGCATCAACTAGAAGCCTATTGTGATGTTAGGCAGAACTCTTTCTTTAGTCTTTATATTTATCCAATCTCCTCCTAGCCAACTAGAGGCCAATGTCACAATTAATATTCTACTAGGCAGTGAATAGCTATATTTGGTTCCTAGTAAATGTTTAAAAATATGATGAAAGAGAATAAAAAGAAAAAAAAAAAGGAGGAAAAATAATCATCTTTTTTTATTATTTTACTTGATTTTTAGAGACTATCTTTGCAAAATCTAATGCTTGCTTGTGTAAAACTTTACTAGTTAAGCCTCTCACAGAAGCTCTTGTTTCCCAGCCAATTTAACATCATGTTGGTTCCTGTAGAATACAAGGAAAGAAAAATATATTAAGAAAAATAATTTTTTTCATGTTTAATTTCGCGATTGAAAACATTAAAAAAGTTAAATACAAATTAAAAATAATTATTTTGCATCAACTAGAAGCCAATTATGATGTAAGGCAAAGCTCATTCTTTAGTATTTATCCTATATATACGCTCTTAGCCAACTAGAAGCCAATGTCACTATTATGATGTTACTGGGCACCAAAATGCTGTGTTTGGTTCCCAGCATGAGGAAAATAAAATTAAAATTAAAATAAAAAAAAACGAAGAAAAATAAAAACTAGATTTAAAGCCAATAAACAATGTTATTTGTATTACTTTGAACTCATTTCCCTTATTGTAACTCTTCTATATAAAGATTAGATAATTTAAAAGTGCATAAGTTTCTTATCATTTTTGTATTCTCTTAGATATTTTTACAAAATCAATTATAAAAAAAAATTCATTAGTCTTTTTTCTTTTCTTAGTGTTTTCCGGAAAAACAAATAAACCATTTTCTCCTGGAATAAGCATCATTGGAAAGGTGTTGTTTCTCCATGCATGTTTTTAGCTAACAATTATCAACTATTTTCATCGCATGCATCACCATCAATATCAAACGCCTACCACCATTGTTTCGAATTATCTGTCTTAACAGCCAGTGATTTCCCAGTTTGCACCGTGTTTGAATTTATTATTTCTGACCCGTTTATTATTAACCTCCGACGTTGCTTTGGCAGGGCAAGTTGCATCATGTTGAACAAAGGCAGACTCATTGTGGATGCAGTTTCCACTTTGGATACTATCCTGAGAAGCAAGTCCACAAAGATGAAAGCAGAGCTCAAGCCTCTTGTACTTTCTAGCCACCTCTTTTAATACGACTCCGTCTCTTACGACAAATGTGATAACTTATGAATTATGCTGGGTTTTTTTGTATACTATTAGTTTATTATAATGCTGACACCCCAAATATAAAATCGGGGATCCGCCTTTTGCCCTTGTAAATATTATTTGCTTGAAAAAGGTAATATAACTTTTTTTTGTAGTTGGCTTGCATGTGGTAGTTCTTGTCTTGGATTGGTTCTCTAAGGTAAGTTTAGCCATCAGCTTTTGTGGAGAGAAATTGGGTCATTGTTTGGCACTTGGGAAAAAGAAAAAGAAAAGATACTATGTGTTATAGTGAGCAATGCTTTATTGATTTTTTTTTTATCATGATTCTAGCTTTTAAGGTAAGAAATCGGCTCTTATCGACTCAACCTGTGACCCCACCTCTTATGTCTTTTGCATGCTTTGAACGGCTTAACGCATCACTGAATCAAGCATGATATACAATGCTTTATTGTTTTAACATAACCATCTCATGGAAATTGATTTCTTTTTGTTGTTGCATATTGTCACCTTCTTTCTTTTTTCATTCCTTTAGTTGCAAAAAGAGAGAAAATATGTTTGTTTGATTCATGTTTTTGAAAATTGTTCTCTAGAACAGTTTTTAAAAACACAATTAATGTTCTATGAAATATGTATTTATTCTCTAAATTTAATGTTTTTTGTATTTTTTTTTTTTTGAGAATAAGAAAAAAAAATTAAATGTGTTATCTCATGCTTTTGGGTTGTTAATAAACATTAAAAATAGTAACCAAACATGTAGATTGTATGGATGTTAAAAAAAATTGAGATAAAATCGGGAAGAAAGAAAATGTTGAGGAGAAGAAATAAATAAAATGACCGGTTATTAAATTATTTTATATTTCATTTAAATTTTATTTTAATATATAAAAAATAAATAATTTAAAACATTCTTTAATCGTATTTGTCTTTTTTGAGACAAGATAAAATTGGAACGAGAAGATTGCCATGACTCATTCGGGGCTCCTAAATAACGATGACATGCACAGATTTATCTTCTCCAAATTTTATTTATTAAATTATTCTTTAACCATATTTGATTTTTTTTTTTTTTTCTCTGGATTTACTTGAGCAAAATCATTTTTCATGCCTTTCTTTACTCTCATAAACCACATAAAACGCAACAAAATACGCCATACGTCAAAAATACTGTTTGGAGTACGGGCTGATCGAAATGATATAAAAGAAAGACGAGCTTTAACTCGACAAGCAAACCCGAAACCCTAACCTCAATCAAGCTTTTTTTAGATATTCAAAACTCGATTCAAAAAATAATCGAATTACTCGAACTTGACTTGACAAAACTTAAATCAATTGAAAAGTAATTATACTCGAAATTGACTCGAGTTCTAAAGTTTTAGGGTTATTTATATAATGAGGGTATTAATATTATTTAATAAATAATAAAATAATAAAGTTTAATTAAATTCACAAGTAACTCAAATTAGATATTGTGATACTCAAAACTTAACTTAACAAACTATACTAGGTCAGCTTAACTCGATTAAGTACGGATCAGATTCAAGTATTTTATAAGTAGAGACGAAAACGCAGCGTTTCACAGCGTCTCCTCAAACAGAGGGCAAACTCTCCCACAGCGCCACGTGTCCCAAAGAAACATTCTCCCAACTGCATGCACAACGCCACGCATAGCAGTCTCCCCAGTCGCCACGTCACCCATCACCACTCTCCCCCGACTTCTCGCTCTCTCAAATCTCAAACCTACCAAATCTCCCTCCCAATCTCAAATCTCCCCAACCTCTCCTCCTCCTCCTCCTCCTCCGATGGTGAAGCTCGCCTCCGCCAGAGAGTGCCGTCTCTATGGCCGCCGCCTCGCCCGCCACCGCTTCGAATACATAAACGCCGGCCTATACATCTTCGCCGCTATCGTTCTCCTCAGCGGATTCGTCTCGCAGTTCTCCAGAGAAGCCCAATCGGGGTTTGTGCTGATGATGATAGGGCTAGGACTTTTTCTGGTGGTGAATGTCCATGATCTGGTGGCGCATATGGCTGGGATCGATTACAGATTGGGGTTGATGGAATTTGATCTTCAGCTTGGCCTTGTGGAATTCTCGGTTCCGTTTGTTCAGGCTTTGGGGTCTATTCTTCCTTTCTTGGGAATTCTCTTCCTTCTCCTTCAGGTACGTTCTAACGTATTACCGTTACAAACTGTAAGAGCCTGTTACAGTTTTTGAAAACTTTCTTTTTTTCTAAAAAGGGAGAACATTAAGGAAAACACGGATAACATTTATGGTTCCTTTTATTTTTCTTCTGAAAAACACGGAGATCACAAAACACTAAAATACTAAAGGACAGGAATAGTTTCAAGAGAACACAAAAAATGTGTTCTGTGTATTTCCAAAAATAATAGTTTAAAAAAAAAAAGGACGTCCAACAAGCCCTAAGGCCCTAATTGTTTATAGTTTTTAAAACTGTTTTTCATTCTTTCAGTTTTTTTGTTATTTTTGTTAAAAAACACAATAACATAGAAAACATTAATAAGTTAATAACAATTTTCGGATAACAATAAATAACGGTTGTTTGTGTTTTCAAAATAAATATTTGGATAAAAGAAATCAAATAATGTAATATTTGTGAAATCGTTTTTGCTTGAAAAATAACCCTTTTTTGATACAAATGTTATTTTTTATTTCATGTATTTACATTATGTCTTAAAAGATGAGATTACTATTTCGAGAAAACAAAGATGGTATTTTTATCAAAATTATATCAAAAATTGATAAGGGGTCAAGGTATTAAATTTCTGAAATTGGGTTTTTAAAAAGTCTTTTAATCCAATCACCATTTTCAAAAACTATTCTCAAATAACCGTTTTATAAAATAGTAGCCAAACATGCGCATATATTTTTTTTAATTTTTCCAATAAGTAAGAAAATGATTTTTAGAAAAAAATAGCTTATTTGATCGTATTTTCATTAATATAAATAGAATGCATAACAATGTAGTAAGCCAGCTTGATCTCATGTTTGTTTATAAATATATACGTATCTTATTATAAGATATTAATATATTTATTAATAATGATGATTATAATAGTACGTTACCCATAAAATGAACTAAACAGCCATAATATGTTATAAGATATATTTTCCTATCTCATCACCAATCTCATCCTCCTCATATAATTCCATGTTATTTTATCAACTAAACAGCCATAAAATGTTCAAAATGCAAACGATTTGTTATTTATCACTACAATTTGATTTATTTATTAAAAATACCTCCTATTAAAAAAAGGGTTAGATTTAAATTCTATGGAATAGAAACCTTTTATCAGGAAAGGTGATAGTGGCTTTAGAAAGAAATATCCATTTACAAGATAATACTAAATTTTAAATGTATATGAGCTCACATATGTTCATGACCCCTTATATTTATAATATTCATATTCTTTCTATACTTCACATTTATGAGGTTTAATATGAATTTTAAAGGGATAAGCTACATAAATGTCTCGTACTTAGGTTGTATGGGGTTTTTTTCGATACATAGCTGTCTCGACTTTAATGTCGTATCTCATCCATACCCTTATTATCATGAACTTGCACAAATGGACAAATGGGAGCTATCCTCATAGTGGTTCATCTGAACAACGTTTTAACGACTGTTTGTCCATTTGTGCAAGTTTGTGACGATAAGAGCATGAATAAACTTCTTCACTGAACGTCGAGGCACTTGTGGACCCAAAAAAACTCAGGCTAAATTAGACAAACATATATAAATTAGGGGCATTTATTCTCCTTATCCCGAATTTTAAACCTTACTAATTTTTATTATTACATAATATCATTGTAAAATCAAATTGCACAACCTAAGTAGGCAATAGCATCTTAATTGCATTGAATAAACTCATGGGTCATGATCTATATAAAAATTTACAAATTGCAGGAAGAGAAAGGCCATGGTTACAAGAAACTGGAATGGCATGCTTTGAATATGCTTGTTGCAGGGCCTGTTCTATGGGTGCTCGGCTCAGTCCATAACTCGTGCCAAATCTATGAGAGAGCCGACGGGCACGTTCAAATCTTGCAGCAGAGCGTTTACATTCCATTCTTAATGGGAAGCTTGTTGTTCATGGTGGGTTCAATCCTCAATTGCCATGAGCAAGCTCGATATCATCATCATGGTTTAGACTTATTGGTAAGTTCTTCTATGGAACAATGTTCATGTTTCGTTTTGTCAGTTGAACTTGGAACCTGAATTTGGAACCTCATGTGACCCTAATCCAATTGGCAGAGCCAGAAATGTTGGCTAGGGGTGCAAAACACCTTCTAGGCACATGCTGGCTCTACTCGTACTTGACCCGACCTTTTATCACTTAAGCCGAACCTGGAAGACCATAATATTTTAGAAATATTGCATGAAACTCTTCATGACTTTTTTTTACCACCATGACTTGAAGGCCATTAAATTTTGGGTGATTTGATTAAAAAACCCTCTGAAACATGAATTTCTAAAATCTAATCATTTATTAATTTGTTACCATATTTTGATAAAAATACCCTTATAGTTTTCTTGTAAAAATAATTATTTTTTTATAAGACACATGTAAATACCTAAAATGATAAAAGGGTATTTTGGTCTATATTGAATTATTTTTCAAAAAAAAAATGGTAATGGTTAGATTTGCAAATTTTGGATTATTTAATGTCTTTTAATCTAATATTTCTAAAATTTTAAACCCTTTATCATTTACTTAAGTCTCAAAGATATGATATGGAAAACCTTAAGATGACGACTTGAGTAAGGATTTGAGGACCATAAAATTTTAGAAATAATTGCTTAACAACCCTTGATGATTTTCCTTCCTTTTGGCAGGGTACCACTTGGGTGTGGTTAGGCATGTTTGGGTCACTATTGTTACTAATTGGGGGGCTAATGAATGTGGTTAAAGTTTTCAAAATGCAGCAAATGGATGGATTAAGGCTCGAAAAACTCCGAGGAGGGGCGCAAGAGAGGCTAATTAGTGAGAGGGAAGGCCAAGTTCCTCTCATTATAGAAGAGCAAAGGAGGAGGAAAGTGTATGTTGAGGATTCCTTACCAGTTGCTCTTCCAACTCCTTACAAGGATGTCCTCGTAGGCGGCCATAGTTAAGAAGCATCGCTTAGCGATAATCGACCCGACCCGACCCGGCCAAAACCCAACCCAATTGGTCGTCTTCTTCCTCTTCCTCCTTCTCTTGTTTGATTTTTATGTTGTAACCATGCATGCATACGTTTGCTTTTGTTGATTCCACTTGATTCATTTTTACCTTACAATGGCTCCATGTTAGGTGAGAATTGTGATGGGGAGTTAACAAAGCCTTGAATTTGGTTTACTAATGGGGCTATTATTTAATATTCAAGAGTTGTATTTGTCATTGCTCACTAGAGAATCTTTTTTTTAATAACATATGAATGTTTGAATCAGTTTGTGCGTATCTTGATTGATCTATCTGCAAACTCTAGTAGGCGTGAGAAGACCTAACCACGACCATTCGACAAATCTCGATCACGTAGATATCGTCTATTTGCGCCCGCGATCTTTCGGTGTTTTAAAAATGCATTTTACAGTTGCTATGAGTTTTCACCAATATACCATATTTGCCGATGTGACAAACATCTTCAATTGAGTATTACATTTTGCCGCGTCCTTACCAGACGGCAGTGATCAAAACGTACAAACATCTCTTATTAGGTTAAACTGAACGAATTCTCATACTAAGCGCAGACGCTCTATCATTCATGTAGACCGACCAAACCAAATGTATATTATCTGGGCCAGCCTAAACGATCGCTCGCTTTAAACACGTCTGTCAGCCGGGCATAAACTCATACTTATAAAACGCCGCAATTTTCTTCTATCAACGCGGATGCGACGCCTCTCACTATAACCTTTATCCATGAAATAATGGTAGTAACTCTCTCTTGTTCTATACCACTTTCCCTTTTTTCTGGTTTAAAAAACAAATCTCCTTATAGTGAAATTGTTTTTAGATAACATTCTCATTACTTTCAAAATTAAACTTGCTCTTTACAATTATTTTTGGTGGTGTAACACTATGTAACCCATCCATACTTGCATAAAAAATAAAAAATTTATTTTTTACTTTCTTAATCATGTCAATCTTTTTTTCACCGTACCAAATAATATAAGAATGGGTTTGATAGTACTTCTAATTGAACTACCTTTAATTGTAAATTTTTTATTTTTTATGTTCTTACGAAAAATATTATAAAATAATTTTTTTTTTCGGTAAAAAAAAGACTAGAAATTGCTTCTAATAGTATTTTTGATAATATATCCTTTAAACATGAAAAGAAATTCACCTTATATCTTTTAATATGAAAATAAATTTATTACCATATAACAATATTTTATAATAAAAAATAACATTTACTTCTATAGTTTAATCATACCCCTAAAAGGTACAAACGTAATTTTTTTAAACGTAATTTTTTAATGAAACATGCATGTATATTTTAAGACATTTGATTTTTTTTTTTTTTAAATAAACGTCTTGATATTGATAAAAAGTTCAAGGGTAAGGGGTAAAGTGGGAATACATTCAAAACACGAGGATATTTTGTTCATCTTATCCCTAAAAAATATAAACTTTTTTTTTATTATGCAACTGCGGAATGACTAATTTTTTTCTTAAATCGTATTTATATGAAAAATAATTTTTTTAATATTAATGTTTACTTTTTTTGAAAATATATTAATATTTACTTAATATTCTTTCCACGCAAGGATTGGATTATAAAATATGGTTGAAAATGTAATTTCATATGCATGTGGGTTATATATATATATATTTTATCGGCGAGTTGATTAAAAACCTTTTCGAAAATTGAATTTAAAAAATCTAACAATACATCAATTTTTTACCTTGATAAAAATACCTTTTATTATTCTTTTGTAAAAATTATCATTTTTAAATTAAAAGATATATATAAATATATAAAATGGTAAAGAGTATTATTGTCTAAAATAAAATATTTTTCAAAAAAAAAAACATGAAATGAGTTAGATTCACAAATTTTAGGTTATTTGAGGTTTTTTAAACAAATACTTTTTTTTTTTTTAATATGTTATAATTCAGATTCACTTTTACAAAATTTGTGGAATTTCTAATCACAAGGAAGGTAAAAAAGTAGTTTATGGTAGTTAAAATTTTATATTCTATAACATATCAATACAGTAAGAAAGGATAAAATAATTAATTTGAGATTGGATTTTTTATGAATGGAAAATAAATAAATGAGATGGATAAATTTATATTATTTCTTATTTTTTATATATATTTTAGGAATTTTTGTTAAGTATTGCTTTTTCAAAATTTAGAACATTCCTTCAAAAAAACAAATGTAGAACATTTACGATTTTTATTTTTATTTTTAAAGTTGGATCAATTATCAACTACCCAGCTAACATACGCCCCCTAGTACAATGTTCTTGGAGTTTGTTTCGGTTAACATGCGCAGGGTGTGCACGTACGCACTCCTACCGGCGCCAAAATTCATCCATAAATCGCTATAAAGTAGAACAATTATCTCAGATTGTGTTATTGCGAACCCTAAAATTTGTGAAATATTGCAAAAACAGGCGTCCGTCTTCTGCATCTCCCCCAAATCTTTGATTTCTCTTTAGCTACTGCCCTAATTTTTGGTATTCTTCTTGGATCTCTATATGTATTTCTCGAAATCTACGGATCAAATTTGTTCATCGATTTTGTCGTTGTTGTACTATTCGCTGTTTCCTTCGAAATTGAACATGCGATGATGAGACTAATTTGTAATCGGTTCTTGGAACTTGAAATTTTGCATACTGATTTTTATTTCATAGGCGGATTTATCTGCCTACGTGTTGATATTTATAGGAAGTCGCTATTTTCTGCTAATATTGTAGGTTGTTTTTAAATTTTCCCTTTTTCTTATTTGGTGCGGTTTTCTGTGTTTTGCGTTTTGATTGGTTTTTATCCCTTTTTGTTTGACTAGCAATTTGAGTGCTTTCTGTATATGAATTTCCTGTACTATCATCCCATTGAAAGAATATATTCAAACAAAAATTGGTTTTGGTGGACTGTTAAATCTAACTTTATGAATGTGATTTCAATTGTGTTAACCAGTTGATTTCATTACGAATGTATTTTGGGTCTGCCCACCAAAATATATGTGGGATTCTAGATTTTTGCATTAGAGGTAATAGTTGTAGTGAAAGTTTAAACAATTTCTCAAATTGTAACTCATGGAAGCAAAACATAAGATTGTTTATTTTGGAAATTCCAGTAGGTTCCGAAACATGTCCTGATTTTTAGGTAACCCAAATAAAACAGTACGATGTTCTGAGTTTTTTTCAATTGACAATTTTCAGAATTACAAAAGGGTTTTTGTTTGTATTTGTTTCAACCATAAAATGTTACTGGAGGTTCGAATGTTTAGTGTGCCTTTAATACTGATTTTAGGAGGCATTTTTAACCTTTTCAATACACGAAAAATAGAAAGTTTCAAGTGTTAGAAAGATTAAAAGAGCTTCCTAAAGTCACTACCAAACACAATTTGGTGATGGTTTGGGATGATATCTAGGACTACCTTTGGGGCACAACACAATTCGGTGGCGGTTTGGGATGATAGAAGAAAGGTTTCGAAGGAGGCTTGCTTTGTGGAAGAGGTAGTATATCTCAAAAGGCGGGAGACTCACCCTCCTTCGTAGCACTGTGTCTAGCTTACCAATCTACTACTTGTCCCTGTTTTGATTGCCAAGGAGAGTAAAATTGAGGTTAGAGCAGATTCAAAGGGATTTTCTTTTGGGTGGAGGCTCTTTAGGGAAAAAACTGCATATAGTAAAGTGGGTTATTGTTGGCATTGACAAAGAAGAAGGGGTTTTGGGTGTTAGAGGCTTTATAATCTGAATAGAGCCCTTCTGAGCAAGTGGTTTTGGCGCTTTGTTAATGAGAGAGATTCCCTATGGAGGAAAGTTATCAGTTCAAAATTCAGAGAGGTTTCCGGGGGTTGGTGTTCTTGCAATGTGCGTGGATCCTATGGGACAGGATTCTAGAAAGAGATTAGAAAGGAGTGGGGGTCCTTTTTCCCTAGTACTATGTGCTCACTAGGGAATGGTTGGAGGGTGCGGTTCTAGAAGGACTTTTGGTGTGGGGAGTAGCCCTTATCTATAACTTTCCACTCTTTGTTTTCTTTGGCAGTGAATAAGGAGGCCTTGGTGGCTGAGTTGTGGGATCTGGGAGGGGGGGGGGGGGGGGTGGTCTCCTCTTTTCTCTAGATCTTTTAATGATTGTGAACTAGAGGAGGTTCAAATTTTTCTGCAAGTTATTCAAGGAAAGAGAGTTATCTCTAATCAAGAGGATGTGTTGGTTATGAAAGATATTTAAAGGTGGTCGCTTTTCTGTAAAGCATTTTTACTTGCAGTTGGCTCCAGTGAGGGATTCCCTTTTCCTCTTCCGTTTCGTTTGGAACCCCTGGGTGCCCACTAAAGTTGGCTTCTTTGCTTGGGAAGCTTCTTGAGGCAAAGTGTTAACTCTTGATCGATTAAAGAAGAGGGTAGAGCTTTGGCTAATAGGTGCTTCCTTTGTGGTGAAGGGGAAGAAACAAGAATCAACTCATTTCTTGCTTTATCCCATTCTTAAAGGCCGTAATCTGTGGGAGTTACTTTAAATACTTTAAAACAACTGGTGTTTTTCTTTCTTGGTGAGAAGACTCTTCTTTCTTGGCATGGTTCTTTTGTGGGAAAGCGTTCCAAGAAGGCTTGGATGACAGCCCCCCTTTGCATTTTTTGGACAATTTGGTGGGAAAGAAATAGATTGGTTTTTGAGGATGTGAATATTTCAATCAATAGGATGAATTCTACTTTTCTTTTTAACCTTTGGTCTTGGGTCAACTTGTATAGTGTTGAGAGGCCTAGTTCTTTGATAGATATTTTGTCTTCGGTGGGTTGTAAATGAGTTCATTGGTTTTTGTTGAGGGCAAGTTGGTGTTCTCTATTCCTTTCTCCCAAGGACCCTTTTGTATATCTCTTGTTTACTTTGGGTTTTTCCAAGGTTCTTTTTGGTGGTTTAATATACTTTGCTTTTATCCATAAAAAAAAAATCACTACCAAATAGACTCTTCATTTTAGCATTCGAGGAAAGTGCTTTTGCTTCAATTTAAAACATATGGTTAACATGTGTTTTATTTGTCATATTTATATCTGAAACATCATTTTGTGAACATATAAGTATTTCATGATTGAAATGTGGATATAAGCAATAAAAAAATTGCCATTATATATTTTAATTTTACTTCACTATGCAATGTATTAGCAACCACTTTATAAAGAGCCTTAGCTTTAGTTTTTGTATTTTATTTTGTGGGTAAAAAAGTTTAGATCCTTTCTTCCACAACTCTTAGCACATGGTTACATCTCTTACTATGAAGATGGTTATATAAATTTTGATAGCATTATTTCCCAATTCATTGAGCTTGCTGTTGTATCATCTAAATCTGTTCTTTTGTTCTTGTTATGTTTACAAAAATTCCATCAATTCCAAACGTTTTCTTAACTTCAAGGTTACATTTATCTTGTTGAGAATTTCTTTCTGAAAGTTTCATTTTGGAATGACAACCCAAGACAACAATCAAGAACATAGTGTTATGGAAAATGTTGAATCCTTTTGTCCTTGTGCTTTTTTTAATTATTTAATTATTTATTTTATTTGTTTATTTTTGTTAGAAGTTTGTTATAAGGTGCAGTGACAATAGACATTGTTGTGGGGTAGAAAAATTTCATTACAATATGTGACACACAAGTTTGGATCTTATTGTAAATATGCTGACATGTTTGGAATATAATGAACATAATAACTGATAACTATTTTATCATGGGGATCCAGAGGACTTCATATCTCTGTGGTGTTCTTCAACTAGTGGGGGTTATTTTGCGGAATGGCGTCTGTATCAAGTCAACCACAATTCCGTTACACTCAACCACCATCCAAAGTGCTCCACTTGAGGAACTTGCCATGGGAGTGCACAGAGGAGGAATTATTGAGCTGGGAAAACCATTTGGTAAAGTTGTCGTCAACACAAAGTGCAATGTCGGTGCAAACAGGAATCAAGCTTTTATTGAGTTTGTGAGTGTGAATTGTTCTTTATCTTCTAAGACAAGCTAGTTCCCCCGCTTTTGTCCTCATCCTTTTTTAAAAATCTGTTCAATTCTGTCCACGTTTTGGACTTATTATGTTTTTTTCTTTTTTAATTTTTTCTAGGCAGATTTGAATCAAGCTATTGCAATGATATCATATTATGCTTCATCTTCAGAGCCGGCCCAAGTAAGGGGGAAGACTGTCTACTTACAGTATTCCAACCGGCAAGAAATAGTAAACAACAAAACATCTGCTGATGTTGCTGGAAATGTACTGCTGGTGACAATTGAAGGTGCTGATGCACGCCTTGTTAGCATTGATGTTCTACACTTGGTAAGCAAGTTGCATGCGTTTCTGTTAACAGTTATGAGAGGTAAATTTATTGCTAAAAGGATGTTGCCATGAGTTTCTATGATTAGGTTGTAGTTTGTGATGCTTCATAAGGCATTTGTTTGACATGAATGTGAATGAATCAGCAGGCCCATGTCACGGCAATATCTTCGATGGCAGCTTAATGCATTGGGAGAAAGGGCACATGTGTGTTTGTCTTCTTTCTCCTTTCCTTAACACTGCCTCTTTCTTCCCTACTCTTCCTCCTTATCTTCCTCTCCCTACCATTCTAAGAGTTTAGGATACTTTCATTTCTTTGCTCTTGTGCATCCCTCTCCCTTCCATACAGCATGTTCTGTGCCAGAATGCTATACTTGTGGGTCAATTATTCACGATGCATATTTTATGTTTGGTATAGATGTTTCATAATTGTGTTGTAGAATGAGTTAATATCGTGTTTTCCCCTATGGAAACACACACATTACGCATCACAAACCCAAAGGGTACAAGTATAACTTGTCTATTAAAAAAATAGTAGGGTTGAAGTTTTAAGCTTCAAGAAAACTTGGCTTTCGCTGCTTTGTCCTGGGAACTGTAGTGAGCCATCATAGCAAAAGAGGAGAAGAATTCTCAGTTGATAATTGGAAGGCTTAGTTCTGTCCTAGAGATTCTTTCTTTTACAGTGGTCTGGGATGGATGGATATGCCTTATAGAAGTTGTTTTCAGTCAAGGAAATATGCAAGAAAGCCCACTTTTATTACTTGATATGTCGTTCCCAATTAAAGAATCCTCCCAATGCAGGATACAAATTCTTAACCTATGTAAAGAGTTTCAAATTCTTCATTTGATGCAATATAAATGTGTGATTGTGAATGGAAGATAAATGATATAGTTCACATTCCCTTAGAGTGAAAGTCTGATTTTCATAGGCAAACGTTTTTTATCAATAACATGGGTTCTATTTCAGTTTTCCTCAAGATTATTTGGGGAAAAGTGTGCTACCGTTTCTTATGGTTAAGGGAGTTAGTCTTTTCACATGACCTTGATAAGGAAGAATAAAACTACAGTTTTCCTGGCAGTGGTTAAAGGTTTAAAACTGATGCTGTTGGTAATTTTTTTATTTTCTATTTCATCTCTTTTCTTGTCATTTTCATTTTTCATTTTTCAATAATGGTGTAATGATTATTATGTCAACCTGTTTATATAGATAATAAAATCTGGTTTTTTTTTCTGTTTGCAAAAAAAATAGATGGCTGGATTTGTTTACATTTCCTGATTTCTGTAACAATACTTTGAGAGGGTAACAGATGGAAACAGCATCATAAATTTGTAGGATTGTCAATCTCTTGTTGAAGTTATTTCCGCAATGCAGGTGTTTTCTGCTTTTGGATTTGTGCATAAGATAACTACCTTTGAGAAGACAGCTGGATTCCAGGTGTATAAATTTAACTCAATTCTGTTGTGGTTTCTATTAATGGTTTCTTCTATCTCCAAACATGAGTTTATACTACATCCTTGTCAGGCTTTGGTGCAATTTTCTGATTCAGAAACTGCCTCTGCTGCAAAAAACGCCTTGGATGGAAGGAGCATCCCTCGGTAAAATGTATTTTAATTAGATGCTGGTTGTTTATGATTGCAGACTCAGTGCATATGCACTTGGGTTGGGCATATGTTGGCCCTGTTTTTGAGAATTTTTATGGCATAAATGATCCAATGAAACTTCAGTTGGACTTCTAGACTTCTGAAACTTTTTTATGCCCCACTGTTTTTATTTTTTTATGTCTAAGTTTAGACTGGAAAATTGTATTTCCAATGGTGTTATGGGAGGTTCTAGGTTTGAGTCCCAGTGTGGACAAAAAAGGAAAAAGAATACATTTACCTATTAAAAAAATGTATTTCCTAGCACATTCTTTTGTTAGTTGTTAATATGTGTTCATATGCAATATGCACTCGATTTACCTGCATGATGATCAAATGCCTTTCTTGTCTGCGGTATCAGGTACCTCCTTCCAGAGCATTTGGGACCATGCACTCTTAGGATTACATTTTCTGCGCACACAGATTTGAGTGTGAAATTCCAAAGTCACCGCAGCAGGTATCACTGATTTCATTCTTTTGGTATGTGTGAATCACATCTGGCTGTTTTGGTATCCAGGTTCAAGTAATTGGTTTTTGTGTTCACAACCTGTTTCCTTAGCTCATTCCTGACTCCTTTTTGCCTTTTTTGGTAAATTTTGATTCTCACCATCTATTCACTCTTGTCTGATCATATTTTTACTTTTTTGCAAATTCAGGGACTACACTAATCCTTATCTTCCTGTTGCTTCATCAGCCATAGATGGAAGTGGTCAAGTAAGGCTTTGGAATTTTTTTTTGAGTACAAGATGACTTACTTGTACTATGACTTGTTATACACATTGAGGGTCAATCAATTTGTTTATTGTCCATCTACGTGTATCCCTAGTATGGCCCCCTAAAATTTCAATGCTGGGTGTTGAATGTCTGTGTTGAATGCTCTTCCCACTTATTGTATTTCATTTCAATGATTTGTTTTCATTGGCTTTGTGATGAAAACATTTAAGATGTCAAACATAACGGGGACGTCATAATTTTTTGGAAACAATTGGAAACATGGAAGAACAGTGATTTTGGTATTTATGAGATTGGTTATGTTGTACGCCTATGCTCCTATGCATGTGAGAAATCCTTAAGTGTAGAATTAAGAAACAATGGGGCTTCTAAACGAAACTTGTTTAATTTTGCTTAGCTTTTCTTTATAAGGTGTTTAATTGAGTCATTAAGTTGTCAAATGGTTGCACATTTGTAAAGATTTGAAATATAAAGATAGCACATTTGTAAATGCAAGTGCCTAAATTATGTTTCTATGAGCTACCACAAGAGATTAACAAAGAGTTCTTGCTTCAAAATACTTGCATGTACATTGAAGTGCATTAGTATGCAGTTGGTTGATTTTTGCAACATTTTAATGGAACTAACTGATGATTTGATGATTTTAGTGGTTATATTAAATAGTTTTCATTTGTTGTTAATGCAGTTCAGCATGGGTCTTGATGGAAGAAAAGTAGAGCCTGAAAGTAATGTTCTTCTTGCATCTATTGAGAACATGCAGTATGCTGTCACCTTGGATGTCTTACACATGGTACCTACTTTGACAGATGATTTTTAATATTTTTCTGTTAATCATTCCTTTCGCAATATTGATTCTTTCGCTCTTTTATGACCAGGTTTTTTCTGCTTTTGGGCCTATCCAAAAGATTGCAATGTTTGATAAGAATGGTGGAGTTCAGGCTTTGATTCAATATCCTGGTAACCTTTAAACCTCACTGAAATATATATGTCAAAGCACCATACATTTATCTGTAGGAAGATGACATAAATCAATGGGTAGAGAATATGGATACTGGAATAGTTTTCCCTGTTCTGTTCCCAATAATTGACAACTGTTTTTTTTTTTTTTTGATAAGTGATTGTATTAAAAAGGGGCACCAAATAAGTGACCCTAAAAAAGAGAGAACCTCACCCCTTTACAAGAGAAACCAAAAAAAAGCAAAACGCCTCAAAAACAAACACCCACCCAATCAATAAAATGAACAAAGATCATAGGTCCCTCCACTATTGCCACCTTAGTCTCTGACCAAAAAAGATGTGCAAAAAGAGACTTTAGCCTTTGTATAGACAAAACCTCATCTCTAAAAACAGTGTCATTTGCGGTCTTCCAAACTGTCTAAAAAATGCGCAAAGGGCCTGCATTCCAAACTCCTCACTTCTCTTTGGGAAGAAAAGGACCCTTCCATCCTAAGAGGAAGTCATTGACTGTGGTGGCCAAAATCCAAGAGACTCCAAAGAGGGAGAAAAGAAAATCCCAAAGCACTCTTGTCTTAGAGCAATGAAGGAGGAGATAAAATGCTACATGTCAAAAATGTGTCTTCATCTCACCTATCAACAACACACACACACAAAGAGAAAGAGAGAGGGAAAGAGAGGAAAGTGCTGACTTTGTCTCATGTATAAACATATCACTGAACATGCTCGAAATTCCTTTTGGATTTTATGGTGTTTTTTCAGTGGTTTGACCCTCTCTGATATACTTTCCATGAGGAAAATAGAACCTCTTGACATTGACTAGAACTTCTCAATCACTCCATTCGTTGTTTTTGTTAGTGTCTTGACGTTCTTAAAGTATTGAAATGTAATACACTGGTCTGTTTGGATTGATTTTTTTCGAAGGAGCTTCCATGCGGCTGGATAATTTTATGAATAGGGCTTCGAGGTGGTTGGAAGTTGAAAGAAACAAAAACAACCTTAAATGTGGTCATGAATCCTGTTTTTTTGGAGTGGTTGTTAAGAAAAATGGATTTCAAATCCATCAAAATGTCTAAAATATTAACTTGAGTTGTTTGTTTATATATCAAATAAGAACGAGTTGTTGAATATGTTTGCAATCCAATGGACTTGCAGATGTTCAGACGGCAGTCGTTGCTAAGGAAGCCCTGGAAGGACATTGCATTTATGATGGAGGGTTTTGCAAGCTCCATATCTCGTATTCACGCCATACAGATCTCAGTATAAAGGTACATATTGAGGTGCTTTGGCAAAGAGGAAAATCGTTTTCTCTGCTATCAACTTAAAAACTGAAGTTGATATTACTTATGAATTCATCTCCTAGTTTGGTCAGAAATGTCCCATCTTTGATATTACGATATGCCTTATTATGATATCAACAATGGTAAAGCAGATCCAGGAAATGGATCACTGACATTTCTTCTTCACCATTGTTTGAGGCGTAATTGCACCAACTTCTATAATTCCTGAAAGGAAAGAACATGTTCTGTACAGTCACTTTGTCTTACAATACGCTTAACTTCAACTTGAATGTTGTCATGACCCATTCCGAGTCCTCGTTACGACTTGGCCTCGTGAGTTTATAACTCGCTTGCTTGACAGTTAGCTTTTAAGGATGAGTTCTACTTAAGTGGTTGTAACAATAGTATCAGAGCGGTTCGTTCCTTAGGGATGGCCCTTGTCTTGGAATTGTGGGAGGGCTATTGCCTGTGGGGCCTGCGAAGTCCCCATGGAGTTGTGGACCTTGGTTTTGAAAGAGGGATGGATTGTTATGACCCTTTCTAAGTCCCGCATCGCTAAGTAACGGCTTGGCCTCGTGGGTTTATAACCACTTGGGCACCGCTCCCTCTTATAATTTCTACAACCAGTTTGCTTTTTCATTGAAAATTAATGTGAAATCCTAAAGTAAGGAGAGGTTGGGGGTATATTATTATAATTTCAGGTCAACAACGATAGGAGCAGAGATTACACGGCCCCTATGTTGAACTCCCAGCCTTCTGTTCTGGGCCAACAACCCGTTCCAGGCCCAGGTCCAGGCCCAGGCCCCTCGGCCCATCAGTTCGATGGAGCCCAATATGGCCCGTCTTCGGATCAGCCCGCAATGCAGCATCAGCCTTCACCTGGATGGGCAGCATCAGCAGGAGGAGTACCACCACCACATTCCATGCCAATGCAGCAGCAGCAGCAGCAGCAGCAGCAGCAGCAGCAGCACAACTACCCCTACATGCCACCAGGGACCATGATGCCGCCTCAACCGGGCCTGGGAATGATGCCGATGCAGTCCCCGTCCGGCCTCCCGCAGGCAGCTGGAATGCCCCCATACAGCCATTGATAATCTCCAACTACTACTACTACTGCTACTACAAGTGTCTACAAACCACACGTCTCTTAGATCAATTTTTTTGTTTCCGTGTGTCAGGTATCAATCAGTCTTCTTGTGAATGGTAGCAGCAGCTTTTGCCTCCATGGAATCTGCAGATCCAAGAGAGGGCAATGTTCATCACCCAGCCTGTCCAGAAATTTTAATCTTGTCTTTTTCTTTTTTGGCCTTTTTCTAGATTCTGCAGTGAAGGTTCTGGGAAATGTGGTACCGATCGATGTTCCTTTCACGTTATTGTGACATACTCTTTTCTTTTTTTTCTTTTTTTTCCTGGAAAGTCTCTGACATATTTTATTTTTCCTCATTTCCATTTATCTGCTTATGGCTTAAAAATTTGCAGCTTCTCATGTGATTGTTCAAAAATAAATAAAATCCTTAACTAGCCTTGAACCCACACCTGGTAAAATTTAACATGAGATGTGAATATGACACGAATTCGATATGTTTGTTGTGTGTTTTGGTTACGTATAATTGTGTTTTGGTTAAAATCGTGTTAATCTGCATTACTTGTTTAATAAACGGGTTGATTCATGAACTTGACACAAATTCGACACGTTTTTTGTGTGATTGGGTTGAGTATGATCGTGTTTTGGTTAAATTAATAAACGGGTTGACTCGTGAACGTGACGAATTTGACACGATTTTTGTGTGTTTGGGTTTAGTATGGTCATGTTTTGATCAAATTCGTATTGACTTATATAACTCATTTAATTAACGGGTTATATTAGTGTCGATCCATATAAAATAAAATTTACTTTAATTAACCGTTTAATTATTATTAAAATAGTATTTAACTCATATTATCTGGTTTAATAGGTTAATCATATTTCATATTAATTTAAATAATAGAAGTGTCATACGAGTTACTCAATTACTAATTGGATCATATTTGAATTTATTAATTTTTGATATTATTATTATTCATGCCATGGTTGGGTTGCTAATACAATTGAATAATTGTATATTGACACACCCAAATTATAGTTTTATTTTTATTATTAAATTTTGCTTTGAAGGGAAATTTATGCAAAAATATTTTTTGTAGGAGCGTTTAATAATCTTCAAAAGTTAAATTTTATCCTTTAAAACAAATTATTGGTTTTAATGTTGTCGACTCAAATAATTATAAACCTTAAAATAAATTTATATATGAAACTGAATTTAAGTCATCCATTGAGGATGAGGAGGACCACATTGTATGATTAAGGTTTCTTGTGTATGTGTAGTTGAGCTTCCTCCACACAAATTTGTCAACGTCCTCTTAATCTTCAAATGAAAAATGGTCTTCTTTTTTGGCGGTTTATGTAGGTGACGTCTGTTTTTATTTTACTTAATTATTGAATATAATTTTTTATTTCAATTTAATGATAAATAGTATTTAATAGTATTAAGTATTAAGTTATTTATTTTTTAATATTTGATAGTAAGTGTTTGTTGTTGGACAAAGGTAATGTTTTATATTTTGGAAAATAACTTTTGTCTTAATAGAAAAAATCAAATATTTTGATTTTTTTATATTAAATAAATTTTTATTTCGACCAAATAAGTTATAAATTTTTATAAAGCAAAATATCTTTGAATATTGAAAGAGTATTTAGCTTTCAACTTAATCAAAAAAACAAACTGACACGGACGCTCTAGCTTTGCATTTTCATTGGTTAATGTAATTTCTTTTTCATATATAATAATAATAATAATAATAATAATAATAATATATTTGCCCTTATAATTTTGTGAAATTATTACCTTATTGACATCAATATGTATGCCATTACATAATGTAAAATCAAGATTAATGAAAGTTTATTAATATTAATATTAATTAACTTAATAGAAGGGGGTCCTTATGACTTGCTCAAGCGATAAAAGGATAGATGGGTGTATGAGAGGTTTCGAGTCAAGTCTTAGACAAAAAAAAAATAACGAAAAATTATGTTATCATTTACTCATTTCATTTTATAGACTCGAAACCAATGTTAAGTCTTCTAATTTTAAAAATAATTGATAGAGAGTGAAGCAGTTTTTCTTCCAAAATTGCCCTCAAAACCGTTGTCATATTTTCAAACAAAAAAAACCAACTAAAATCCTAAGTTCACGGACAAAATACTTGTTTTTTTTTTGTTTTTCAATCGAATAAGTTTCTTTTTTTTTTAAGGAGAATAATTTTATTGATTCAAACCATCAATACATCCGATGGAAATAGATAATCAAATTCGCTAAAAACTCTAGAGAAAGACACAACATCTACGTTAATAACCAACAATTATATTCAATACTATTCAACAATTATTTTCTTGAAATAGTTTTTGAATTAATATCCAACATTTAAAAATATGAGTTTTCATTAAATTATCCATGCATTTCCATTTGTTATATATTTCAAATCAAATTGTACTTAAATATATCATTTATTAATTTTTGAGGAAATTTTAAAAATGAAGAACCAAATTAATTATCAAGGAGTTCAATAATTTTATAAAATAATTTAAAACTCAAATAGAAAACTCATTATGGATAAAAAAAAAATGGTCAATATAAAAACAAATTATCAAATTAAATGTCTTAGTAGTTTGAATAATTATTTTATTTAAAGATTGACTTTTTCAAAAATTAGATAAAAAATAATTTTTTTTTTATAAATAATATGTCAACAAATGTGAAAATGCATAGATAAATGTAAAAAAATGTGAAAGTGTATGAGACTCAAGAATGGGTTTTTTAATACCTATACAAAACTAAGAAAAAAAATATAAAAGAAAATTAATATAATCAAAATTATTTAAAATTCTATATATTTTTAAATTTCGTATTTATTAAGTTTAAATATATTTTTTATTTTTTCTCCCAATTTTCCTTTTTATTATTTTTTTCTTAACTGATCCTTAGGAGGGGTAAAAGTGAAAAAATAAATTAAACAAAGGGATAAAATAATATTATGTGTAAATAGGAGGGGGGCGCCAAGAAATAGATTTTTCAATAACGCTGGAGAGGGATAAGGTTGCTTCAGCTGCTCTCCTTGTGTTCTAAAATCTCTGATTTTTCCTTCTTTCCTTGTGGCTTAAACGGCTTTCCCCTTTCTCTGTCTATCATCTTCTTTGCTCGGAAACTTGAAGAGAGAGAAAGCATAGCCAGTAGGGATTATCTCTCTCTATCTATTGAGAAACCCTAAGTACTACTTCTGCAGCCATGTCTGCTCTTCAAGCTTCTCTCATCTGCAAACATTCATTGTTGAAGTCTTATTCTTTAAGTTCTATTACTGGGGGTGCTTGTCTCTCCAGACTGTCTGTTTGTAGGGTTTCGTTTTCTGCATTCAAAGCTGCTCCATCGAAATTGAGGTTTCGGAATCACAGGTTGTTGATTAGATGCACATTGCAGTCGGGGGCGGCGGGTGCGGTGCCGGAATTTGGTGCGCCGCCGGGATTGGAGGGTTTGGTGACTGATGTGGGGGAATCGGTGGAGGTGGAGCCTGGGGTTTCGGGATTGGAGGCGGCGTTGGAGAGTGAGGGTTTGGTGGAGAATGAGGGGAAGAAGAGTAGGATTGCGGTTGTGGCGTTTGCGATGGGAGTGTGGGGAATGGTGAAGAGTTGGTTCGAGAAAGCGTTGGGATCGGAATGGTTGAGTTGGTGGCCGTTTTGGCGGCAGGAGAAGCGGTTGGAGCGGTTGATTGTGGAGGCGGATGCGAATCCTAAGGATGCTGTGAAGCAGAGTGAGCTGCTGATTGAGCTCAATAAACACAGGTTAGGATGCTAAAGTTTTCGAATTTTAACTTGTAATCTGTTTGGTCTTTGAGAAAAAAAATGAGCAAAACAGTTTCTACAATGAATTAAAAATCTGTAATTTTGGTTTGGTTTAAGGATAAGTGAAAACCATTTGATTTGAGGCATACAGTTTCATTGCCCATACATTGCAAAACTACATAAGAAAAATGTAGAAAGCAAAACTCTTAATGTTACAAAGTGTTTGTTTAGTTTCTTAATAAATGGAATACACAATGCAATTGAGCCATGCAGTCTTTTTGTTTCCCTAGATGAACTTTTTTGTCCTCTGATAAAAAAAGAGATGAACTTTTTTGTCCCCATTGTAACTTGCATCTCAACCTCCCATAAACCCTCCCAAACCCTTTACCACTCGACCCAGGCCTGTAGGCCATTCTTATAATCATGTAATTTAGCTATCTATCAAAAAAAAAATCATGTAATTTAGCTGCCTAGACAATGGAGAAAACAATTCATAATTTAACCGGAAATTATTTGCTGCTGGGCGTGGCCAGTCTTTTTTTTTTTTCTTTTCTTTTTTCTTTTTTCTGATAGACTGCACGCATGGTGCCCGATGTGGTTCTTGCCGAAGAAAGTTGAGATTTTGAATGGTTCTCCAGATTGAGTTTCTTATTTATGAAGAGTAAATAAGAAACCTAGGGTTGGGTAGCTCAGATAGCGTAAAGCTCTGGGTTTGGGTATTAGAGGTTACAGGTTCAAGTACCCTTTGGGGTTGGGTACCAGAGGTTACAAGTTCCAATACCCTTTGGGGCCATGGGAGGGTTTACCCGGTTGGTCACTCTAGGGCCCTCTGGAATTAGTCGAGGTATGTGTAAGCTGCTGAGGTTATTAAAAAAAAAAGAATTTATGAAACCTGAAATATGAGTAGTTACATTTTTGTATATCTTCTTTTGTTTCCTCCTGGTTTTCTTCATTCTTGGACGGAAAGGTGCCTTTAGTACTTTGTTTGTTTTACCTTGTAAGACAATCTTAGGTCTCTCTAAAAACCCCTTTAGCAGATAGTGCTCTGTAGAATCATCATTATAGAGTTTGTAAAAAGGCCTCTTGCCAAGAACAGAAAAAAATGATACTTTCCAGAACATTGAACCGAAGAAACCTTTAGTTTTATCCCAATTTCATCAAGTGCTTTTTGTTGATGATATGAGGTCATCGAAATTAGCTAACAAGTATTGCACAATTGACTAGAAAGGAAGGGTGAATTTTGTTCCTTGAGCCATGTTTGGTTCCAAAAAAATTGAGGGACAATGCAAGGGAAAAATGGAGAGAATAAATAGAAGTAAAGAAAAAGTGAATGAAACACAAAGAGATTTTAGCTTTTTTGGTTTTTGGAAAATTTAAAGAAGTAAAGGAAAATAAAACTTAGATTTGAGGTCAATAAATAACTTTTTATGTTATTTTAAACTCATTTTAACTTATTTTAATTTTTTTATGTAAAGATTACAAAAAATTAAAATTTTAAAAGTTTCTATCTAATTTTAATTATATTTGATTTTTTTTTCAAGTTATCCATGTTGATCCAAACATGAGAATCATAAAAATTTATTTTGTACTTTCTAGGAACCAGATATAATTTTGAATTCAATAAATTATCTTCCTACGCTACATTTAAACTCATTTAACTTATTTTTTCTCTACCACATGAAGGTTAAATAATTTGAAAAGGCTTATGTTTCTAAGCAATTTTAACTATTTGTATTTTTTTTTAAATTTTCCATACTAAAACAAAACCTGAAAACAAAAACGTTTTTTCAATACTTCTTTTGGAACCAAACATAATGTTATATAAAATAAAAGGAAAGTAGAACAATGGTTAAATGTATTATTATTAATAAACTTATAACAAAAAAAACAATGGTTAAATGTATTAATAAGCATTACTTCTATTATCGATAAAAAAAAATGTATTACTTCCTATCACTTTAACCTGTTTGCTGATAATAATTTCGGAATGTTGACTAGAAATCTGTTTTTGTAAGAGGCAGCAGAGCAGTCCTGCAACTGGTGGCAGTCTAAAGCTCCTAGAATGTTAGGATGTCCTCAAATATCACCATAACTTTGTACATGGTTTATCTTTTATTTTTATTTCACAAATTAAGAGATTAACAGAAAACACTGTGCTTAGCTGTTCCATTTTTTATATTTTCAGTCCTGAGTCTGTTATCAAGAGATTTGAACAAAGAGATCATGAGGTAGACAGTAGAGGAGTAGCAGAATATCTTCGAGCTCTAGTGGTCACCAATGCAATTGCTGAATATCTTCCAGATGAGCAATCTGGAAAACCTTCTACTCTTCCTATGTTGGTAATCAAGTGTTCCCTTTAATTTTTTATTATTATTATTTTTTTCGTTCTTTCAATTACCATGAGAGGTTAAAACCCAGCAGGTTTGCATTCTTATTTTATTTTTTTATGTGAGGTGTCATTTATTGGTTCTCAATTTATTATTTTTATTAGATTTTTTTTCTTTTAATACCTTCAACCTTTTTGAAGTTTAGCATCAGTCACTTTGTCATACAAGTAGATATGACTGGATATTGGCCTATGCATGACTAACAAAGGTGTAAAATACATATAAAAAGCATAAATTTTGATAAGGCTTGAAACCCAAATTTCACGGACACAGATGGACAATGAGACAATAAAAGGGGTAAATATAATTATCACTTATGTGTTATTAATTCTCCCTGATGTAGGTTCTACCAGGGGCTTCAGCTTTGTGTCATTCAGGCAATGTGAATCCCATTTTAAATCTTCTAATTCGTCACTGCTATATCTTTTAGACCATTCAAAAGTTCTCTTCAGATATGTATGTATGTTATTCATTTTGACATATTCATGCTCTCATTGCATTGATTGTCCTTTTCTCTCTAGATCCTTCATCTTGTGCCTACTGTTACTTGCTGTGGTATTTGTATTCTTTTGACACCTCCAGTTTGTTTTTAGCCTTCCTTATCTCATTTCACTTCTTTGCTGGTAGTCTTTCTCAAATTTTCTGTTTTCCTTCTCATCCATCTCAACTTTCTCATCAAATTATTAAAACTGCTAATGTTTTTGTCTAAGCTCTTCCCTTTGCTTGTAGTAGACTGGCTGCATATTCTTTGCTTTTCCTTTTGAATCTTGTCTATCATGGTTTGGATTACTTCATTTAAATGTTTATTAAATTTTGTGTAGTTGCAAGAATTGAAGCAGCGTGCCTCAGGAAACATGGATGAAGCCTTTAAGAACCCTGGCATATCTGAGAAGCAGCCATTGCATGTCGTTATGGTAAATATTATACGAAGTCTAGTTTCAGTTCCATTTGCATCCGTCATGACCTTTGATTGTAGGCTGCAAGATTGATGGTTTTAATCATTTTCTCTATCTAACTTTTCCTCCTGAATTACATTGGATCTTGTGTGCTTGCATTGTGTGTATATTTTGTTTCCAAAATTTTTAAATATTTTGATCCTTTTTCAGGTCGATCCTAAAGTTTCAGGCAGATCATCACGTTTTGCGCAAGAGTTGATCTCGACTATCTTGTTCACAATTGCTGTTGGTTTGGTGTGGTATGAGCTTTCCATTTCACTGTGTAGTTTACTTGATTACTCTTATCTTCGTATAGAGTTGTAAAGAGTCATCTTTAAAAGTATTATGAAAAATAGAATCAGGCCTATTGCTCTATAACTCACACTCATGCAGGTTTATGTGCTCCTTGACTGATTATTGTTTCTCTTTCTATTATAATTGAATATTACAGGGTAATGGGTGCTGCTGCACTCCAGAAGTATGTAGGTAGCTTAGGCGGGATAGGTACATCAGGTGTTGGTTCAAGCTCTTCCTATGCACCTAAGGAGTTAAATAAAGAAGTTATGCCGGAGAAGGTAGACCTCTGATGTTCTGTGTTTTGTATTATATGTTTTAAGATTGTTTCTGTAGATTTGAAGTCTATTGAACGAGTTGCTTGAGTGATTTAGAGTTGTATTCACGTCATATCGACCATCCTGTTTTTTGATGCATGCCAATTAATTTGGTCCTGTTATTTATCTCTGGGTAATTGCCCTTGCTGCAGAATGTTAAGACATTTAAGGATGTGAAAGGCTGTGATGATGCAAAACAGGAGCTTGAGGAAGTAGTGGAGTACCTCAAAAACCCTTCCAAGTTTACTAGACTTGGGGGGAAATTGCCAAAGGTTTGTAGTAAGATATTTATTCTTCAAGTGCATTTGCACCAGATGGTTATGCATATATTCTGCTCAATACCATGGACCTCCTAGATCTTTTTAGGCCTTTGGCTGTCCTGCCCACCATTGAGGATTAGCTCAAGTGGTAAAAGGTTGGGAAGGATATTGTGGAAGGTCCAAGTCCCAATGGGAACAAAAATTAACCTATATATAAAAAGGGTTTTATGTTGCCAGCATTGGATGATGTCTAACATGATCCTCCTCTTTGCCTGGATAAATAAGCTATGCATGAGTGTAGATGTGTAAATTCATGTTTCATTGGTTTAGCACGAATGTTTCTACATGTTAGAGCATGTAATTCCTCCACTCTCTTCTTGTTTGGAGTTGGAGTCATAGCCTGTAAATTTGGTTACTCTCCATGTTGAATGACAGCTTTAGTTATGTCTTTGCTTGTTCACTTATACTGGGTTGATATTTGATTATATTAATGATTGATCTAACTAGATCATATTTGTTTATCAGGGAATTCTTTTGACAGGAGCACCTGGCACAGGGAAAACTCTGCTTGCCAAGGTATGCTTTTTCTTGTTTATTCTTTTGAATGGACCTTAACTGGTTGATATATTTATAATGGACTTCTTTTATGTAATTGAATGTAAACATTTAGCTACTACACCAGGCTGTGGGTATCAGCTTAATCCTTTCTTGGCCTTTTACCTCAAATCTTGTCCAACAAGTTATGAGCTAGTGTTAGTGAGCTTGATTGTCATGATTGATCTCTTTTTATGGCATGTGATTTTGCAGAGTGATTCATTTTTTAAAGTGTGGCTGTTACAAATTGAAGTCAATACTAGTGGGTCAATGAATATTCTGACCTGATTAGAATTTCATGACCTCAGAAGTTGCTAATCAACAGAAGTAAACATCCCAGAAAGGGCCTCAAGTCTAGGATCTTAGTTTAGAAGCAGGTTAACTTAACTGTTGGGTGTCCAAGCGTTATCTGAACAAATAGAAGTAAAATAATTTCACTGTTTATGTCTATGCTAACAGTGAAATGTCATTGGAAAATACAAGCTCTATTTTTTGTGCTACAGTTAACATACAAAATCAGTTCATGCTTAAACGAAATTTGTGGTCCTTGTTCACCAGGATATTCTACACTAGCTCTCTTGTACATGCGAAATGATATAACATTGACAACTTGTTGATCAGACGAAACAGTATTCTCTGCATATAATTGCACCTTAAAGTTTTTCAATGGATGGATGAGTATCCTTGCTTGTTTGGATTTTGTGGTCACTAAGCTTTCTTACTTTGTAATAATGAAGTCGTTATCTATGCTAAACTTCTGTCTGCATTTGAGCTTCTCTAACATTTTGACTTTTTGCCATTTTTATACTTATCTTTGACAATGATATTTTTTATATACTAATCTATGGTTGATTCATTTGGAATTTTAAGGCTATTGCTGGAGAGGCTGGAGTACCATTTTTCTATAGAGCAGGTTCTGAATTTGAAGAAATGTAAGCCACATGCCGCTGTCCTTTATACAACCTTCTGTTGCTTATAGTAATTTAGTTCTTCTGTTATTCTCTGACGCTGGCTTTTGTGAGCCTGGTGATACCAAATTAGGGAATGCTCTTTTGCTAAATTGTTTGGATGATAATGATTTTGATAATTACTTGATATTTTTTAACTTTGCATTGTGGTCTAGTTAAATTAGATGGCAGTTATTTCCTTTGATGGTATTAGTTCCACTGATTTTTTACCATAAAACATTCAAAAATATTTTCAGATGTTCTTTTGGATCCTCCCATTCCAGTTCACTTTTCTATGGTTGGTCTTCTCCTTTATTGGCATACAGCTTCTGTCCTAATGGATGTCAAGGGAATACTATTAAGCCTTTTTTCAGCTGGACTTCAGTTCCTCTAGGGCAAATGACAACCGTCCACCAAGCATGAGACTGTTATTTCCCCCTTGGATCTTATCTCCACAATAGGACTCTGGTTAATTTTGGATAATTTCCTTTTACACTTGAACATTTCTCTCATGGGATTGGGCCCTTCCAATGATGAGAATTTTTGCTTGGGTTGCATTGCTTTTATCTCATTTGAGCAATATTTCCCTGTGTTAGTTTTGTTCTTTTATAAGATCTTGTGGGATCTCCTCTTCCATTTGTGGTATATATTCTCACACCATTTTTTTGGTAGGTATTTCCCTTGTCACCCTTTGAGGAGTCCTTGCAGTCCCATTTTTGTGAAATCCTTTAAAGTCTTGAATTATGAAGTAGTATGGTTTCAAACCGCCTTTCATAATGTTGCCTCAAGGTGGGATCTCCTAGACACTAGGTTGGCCTTAAATGTGCTCACATGCTTCTTCTTTTGTGTCTGTTTTGTCCCTTAGATCATTGGATTAAATTTTTAATCCATTTTTTTAATACTACATAACCAAGTTTTCTAGGCACTTGGATTAGTCCAAGCTTCTTTTCATTGGTAGTCGGATTGGCCATCATGGCATTTCAGCTATTGACAAATTGTTATCAATTTGGGTTTCTGTTACCTGGCTGCTAAAAAAACATGGTACTGCCTCAATTGGTCTAAGGCCTTGGGCTTTACTCAGTGGTCACCGGTTCGAGTGCCCACAGGGCCACTAGAGGTTTACCTAGCCGTTAACTTCAGGGTACTATGAGATTAGTCAAGGTGTGCACAAGCTGGCCCAAACAACCTCGGTTATAAAAAGAACATGGTACTACCAAAAACATGGTATCACACATGCATTGACTTATTGGTTTTACTTGGCTACTGAAAACAGCAATAACATGAATGCAAATCAGATGCTAATAACCTACTGAAAAGCCTGATTACTAGTTGGTATTACATAAAAAACTAGTGTCCCCAAAAAAGATTTCTATCCATATGATTGTAAGAAAGGTTTTCTTTATGTGGCACTGGATTAAATTGATAGATCTTGGATATGGAAGTTGCTCTTTTAATATCTTGGACACTGTATAGATGCCAGGTATTTTGAGGCTAATGTTGCTTTCTGTGTGATAGGTTTGTTGGTGTTGGTGCTCGGCGTGTAAGATCCTTATTTCAAGCGGCTAAAAAGAAGGTTGGCTGTTTCTGAGGCACTTTTTGTGGCAGGCTTAATCAAATAAAGACATTTGAATATTAATTTTCTGTTCTCACAGTGAATATGAGATTGGGTGTGGTATTGTTTGGCTTTGTGGTCAATTCTTATGAGTTACACATACTTGTTTGGAGAAATAAATATTTACTATTTGTTTTCAAGCCAAAGAAGTACCTTTCCCTTTTCCCTTTTTGACAAGTTCGACTTTTGTTCATGTTACTTCAAATATGGAACTAGAGACTCATCAAAATTGTTCTCGTTTTCTGTAAAAAAAAATTTCATAGGCTCCTTGCATCATTTTCATTGATGAAATAGATGCTGTTGGATCTACAAGAAAGCAATGGGAAGGTCACACGAAAAAAACGTTGCATCAACTGCTTGTTGAAATGGATGGTTTTGAACAGAATGAGGTAACACATGGACACACTCGTGCTCTTAACTTGTGCCATTGGTGAATATTTCCTGCATTTTTAACTTGGATAATAATTTTCTTGTAGGGTATAATACTGATGGCTGCAACAAACTTGCCTGATATTCTTGATCCAGCTTTAACAAGACCTGGTAGATTTGATCGGCATGTAAGTTATTTTCTCTGCATTATGATAGTTTGATACTGTTTCAAAGTCCTGAAGCTTGAAACTGTTTGCGATGAATTATTTTTTTTAAACTGAAGACGCTTTTGTGATAAAACAGAGTGAATATTTCTATTATCTCAGGTGTCAATTTTTTCTCCCAAACATTTTTTACATTTCGCTGATTTCTTATCTCAAACACTGAACGTTTATCTGGCTCATCTTCTTGGCAATTGCTATAGTTCTAGGAAATTCAGTCATCACACTGATTTTTTACAAACTTTAAAACCTCAAATGCTCTCTATTAATTAAACAAGTAATAGTCTTTATATGTGCACTTTTCCATGACGGAAACTTCCTGCTACTTTTATGTTTTACCTAGTCCTAAAAACCTTGAAATTGTATCATTCAGTTAAATATTTTTGCCATTTAGTTTTGGTACCAGTAAATACAAAGTCTCTTAATACATTCGGTTTCAATTCCTTATTCCGGTGCCAGCTTAGCTCTAGGCTTTTATTTTTGGTAGTGAATCTGTTTAGGAGTGTCCTCTTGGGATGATTTCTAGATTTTCTCATCAATCTATATTCTGAATTAAGGTTTCTCTGCTTTAGGAAAGGGGGAAATCTAACAAAAATTTGTTTCTAGATTGTTGTTCCAAATCCAGATGTGCGGGGTCGTCAAGAAATTTTGGAGCTCTATCTGCAGGACAAACCATTGTCTGATGATGTAGATGTCAAAGCACTCGCTCGTGGCACCCCAGGCTTCAATGGTGCTGGTGAGTTCCTTTTTTTTTTTTCATTTAATTCAGATGTCATTTCATTCATTTAGATAACAAGAGCATCTAAATTGGTTTGCCATGACAGGACCTACTCATACATTCACCTCTTTTCTTTTGCTTTTAAACTCACTCAGATCTTGCAAATTTGGTAAACATTGCTGCCATTAAGGCTGCTGTTGAAGGCGCTGACAAGTTAAATGCTACTCAATTGGAGTTTGCAAAAGATAGAATAATCATGGGAACAGAGCGGAAAACGATGTTCTTATCTGAAGAATCAAAAAAGGTATGCGTATCATTTACAAGACCTATCAACTCTAGTTGTTTAATCTGTAACTCACTCAGTTGATGCTTCACCAAATGCATATTTTTGTCCCTCTCACTTCATTTCTTTTGGGGCTGGGAAGAGAACCAAATTCTGAGAAGGTTAAGGATGTGTTTTCCTGAACAATATAGGTGCTAAAGATAGTTAATTAAGGTATACAATGAGCTGGAATAACCCTGTAAATTGTTGCTACTAATTCTGAATTTTGATTAGATCAATTCAGAGCCTCCACCCCAACGGTTTTAGGTTTTATGTGCTCACTTTGCTATATGGGAGCCGTCTTGGGGTAAGATGCTGACACTGGATCAACTTAAGCGAAGAGTTAGACCCTTAGCCAACAGGTGCTACCTCTGTGAGAACGAGGAGGAAACTATAGAACATCTCCTTTATGCACTATCAACAGGCTTGTGTGTTGTGGGAGATCATTTTGGCGGTTGTTGGTATGGGGTGGGTTTTTCCTTTTTCTATTCGTCAGGCCCTTCTTTCTTGGCAAGGAGCTCGAGTGGGAAAGAAACAGAAAAAAGTTTGGAGGGCAGCTCCCCTTTTGTCTCTTTTGGACAGTTTGGCGCGAAAGGAATAGAGTGACTTTTGACAATGAGATCTTTTTTGCACAGAATGAAAAGTTCTTTCATTTGTAATTTATGGTCATGGTCCAATCTTTATAGTGGGGATAGTGACAAGTCTTTGGTAGATTTTTTAACTTGGACGGGGTATAGATGATTTTTTTGGGCTAGTAGGTTTTCTTGAGCTGTTGACTCCCTTTTTGGCTGTTCCTCCTTTTGGTATACTCTCAGGTGGTTTTGTTTGTATTCTTTTTTGTGAGTAATACATGCTGATTCTTTACCTATCAAAAAAAAAAAAAAAGAGTTCTCACTTGGTTACATCTGTTTTCAGCTAACTGCATATCATGAGAGTGGTCACGCGATTGTCGCCTTCAACACAGACGGTGCACATCCAATTCATAAGGCGACGATTATGCCTCGAGGATCTGCTCTGGGAATGGTTACTCAGCTTCCTTCGAACGATGAGACGTCAATCAGCAAGAAGCAGTTATTAGCTCGTCTTGATGTTTGTATGGGAGGAAGAGTTGCAGAAGAGCTCATCTTTGGTCAAGACAATGTTACAACTGGAGCAAGTAGCGATCTAAACACAGCCACAGAGCTTGCCCATTATATGGTAATTTCTTTTCTCAATATTTTAGGGTTAAGAAAATTTGGTCTTTTTTAAGTCCTGGATTTTGTCTCTGTTACATAGAGTATTTTCACTTGGGAATGTGAAATGATTGGTTTCTAGAAAGTATCAAAGGAAATAATGTTAAGGAAAAATAAGGGTATGTTTGGTTCATGTGTTTTTGGAAACTGTTCTTGAGAACAGTTTTTGAAAACACAGAGAACACCATTTTGGTGTTCTCTGAAAACCGTTCTTGTTTTCTTGTTTTAGGGCATGTTTGGTACCTATTTTTGAATACCGTTCTTGAGAACAGTTTTTGAAAATATGAAGAACACCATTTCGGTGTTCTCCGAAAACTATTCTAGTTCTCTTGATTTAGTGTTTTTTGTGTACTCGTGTTTTTCAAAACAATAAAAAAACTGGGAACTAAATGTATTTTCCTTGTTTTTGAGAACTGTAAAACAGTTTTAAAAATAGGAATCAAACAGGCTCTTAGTGTTTTTTGTTTTTTTATGAACAGTAACAAACTGGAAACCATGTTCTCCTTATTTTCCTTGTTTTTGAGAACAGAAAACAGTTTTTTTTTTTTAAAAAAACAAATAGGCCCTAATTTTCTCATGTTGGGCTTTTTAATATATAAGATACATTTAAAAATCAAATATAATTTAAATTAGTCAAAATTTTATGCATTTTAAAATTATTTCATCTTTATATAAAAGTGAAAAAATAAGTGAAACTAGTTTGAATGGATATGCCTAAAGATAATCAATCTATTAACATCAAATATATATTTTTTGTTTTTTTAATAATTTTTTTTCTTTTGCTATAAGCTTCCTCTCTATTTTCTTATACCTCTTAGTAAGAGTTTCTTCATTCATTTCTGTCAATGCATTTCCTACACAAGGTATCTTCTTGTGGGATGAGTGATGCAATTGGACCGATTTATGTCAAAGATCGACCAGGGGTAGAAATGGAATCACGAATCGATGCTGAAGTAATGTTTCTTAACCAAATCCCTAATCATGATTTAAATATGATTAGTTGTTTTTCGATGTTTATACGTTAATTCGGGTTTTACAGGTGGTGAAGCTCCTAAGAGAAGCTTATGACCGGGTTAAAGCCCTGCTAAAGAAGGTTAGTCAGCTGATCTCTAGGATTTTTAGTTCTTTTAACTGTTAAGCTAAAGAGAGATTAGAGGCCTGTTTGGAAATGTTTTCAGGAAGTAGTTTTAAATTATTGGTTTTGAGAGTAGTTTTCAAATACAAGTAAACTATTAATTTCAAGAGTAAAATTATATTTGAAAGCTCTAATACTTTAAAAAAAAATTGTCTGTCTTACTTTCCATGGAAGAATCGTCATGTATTATTATGCATAATGTAAAAGCTTTTGAAGAATGCTTTATATTTTTAGTTGGTTGTTCTTTGCATTATTAAAAGCAAACCCTTATTTTATGACAATTTGTGAGAGGGTTGTTTTCTATTTTAAAAAACAAAAAGTTGTTTTCAAGAACAGTTTAGGTTTGTTTGGTTACAGTTTTTGAAAACTGTTTTTTGTTCTCAAAAACAAGGAAAACACAGAGAATGTTTGGTTCCCAGTTTTTTTTATTTTTTTTTTATTTTTAAGGAAAACACGGAGAGAACACAAAAACACACTAAATTTAGAGAAAAATAACATTTTTGGGAGAACACCAAAAACTCTTAGGGTCCGATTGGTTCTTGTTTATGAAAACAGTTCTTATAAACAGTTTTAGAAAACACAGAGAACATCATTTTGGTGTGTTTTCTGAAAACTGTTTTTTTATTCTCAGAGTGATTTCCTTGTTCAAAAACAGTTTTCAAAAACTGTAAACATACATGCCCTTAGAGTGTGAAACACAGTGCAGAAGAAATCACACTGTAAGTCAGTGGAAAACAATTTATTTTGTCAAAAAACAGAAACCAAACATAGCCCCTATGATTCTAATCTTTATGTTTTCCATCAGATTCGATCATAAGCTGTCTGTCTGTTTGTTTCACTTAAGACTCTAAAAATGTTTGGGGGAATATTTTCAGCACGAGAAAGCTCTACACGCCCTAGCAAACGCACTCTTAGAGTGTGAAACACTGAGTGCAGAAGAAATCAAACGCATCCTTCTTCCATACCGGGAAGGCCGGCTGCCGGAGCAGCAACAAACGCAACCGGAGGTGGTGGAGGAGGAGCTGGCCTTGGCTTAAAATGCCTCTGATCGACTGCACCTCTCATCTCATCTCATCTCATATTTATGTTGTATTCTAACCCAAAATCTCTGTAGGGGGAGGGGACCCCTCTGTACAGTATTCAACTCACAACAGGTAAAAAAAAAAAAAAAAAAAGTAAAAAAGTTATTTCATACAAAATTTCGATTCTAACCCTCCTGCATTGCATTTTTTGACTGTTGGAAATGTGAGAGAGTGACAGATACCATATTTATTATTATTCTCCAATACCCCACCTTGACCCACCTCCTAGAAAATTTGATAGGAAAAATAAACTTCTCTTCTTCATCTTAATTATTATCCTCCCTTTTATGGCTGAAATTTTGAATTCTTCTATATTGGAAGTAACTCACTCTGCTTAATCTTGTTGAATAAAATATTGTATTTTTTTTTTTTTTCCTCTTTTTTAGGAGAAAAAAAAGTGTATACTCCTGTTCTTGCTTGTCATGATTAGTCGCCTCTCTACCTCCCAATATATATACTATTTTCTTGATATTCATATCCAGGATTCACAAACCATTTTATCCTAAATTTTTAGAATAGCTAAAAGGTTTAACCTAATGTCATTTACTTGGCTGTTAACTTCTAGACCTTGGGATTAATTAAGGCGTGCAAAAGCTATCCCGGATATCCATATTTAACAATATATATATATATATATATATATATATATATATATATATATATATAACACTTGTGCATGGCTGGAGCAGTTAAATGTGTAAAAATTGGTTATCTTTTACATATTTGATTTTATTATCAAAAGGAATAGGAAAAAAAATTAAATTTATTTAACTTTAATGTAATTAAAAAAATGAAGTAAAATCAACTTAAAAAAAAATACGAAAGTAATTTACTAAATCTAATTTTATTTTATTCCACCTATCTTTTTTATCTACTTTCCACTCTCTAAATATGAGTTAACCCAATGTTAGAAAGATAAGGTGCACAAATGTATTCGAGTTTACCCTTTGAACTTTTTTGGGTCTCAAGATATCTCTCACATTTACTTTCGTAATCACCCATGCTCACTACCCTTTAAAAAAAAGTAACAACCAAGCTGAAATTTTTGACTCGTGTGGATGTTTAACAAGGGTTTTAACGGATAGTAAACATCAAGAGTATTTTGTGATCGGAAAAAAGTTTAGACGCAAGAAAGGACATACGTGCAAAACTCAGGAATGTTTGAGCAGCTAATTTTTCATTGGAGTTGAGAACACGAAAGGCTAACCTTCATGCAAATTTTGTGGTAAATTAAGACGCTCCAAGCCGACAAGATCTCTTAAATTTTGTTTGTCTCTTCTTCTAATAACAATTTTGGGATTCAATGAATACAAAGCGACTGAGAATGTTGATGGGGAGCTTTATATGACTCAGAAAGATACGGATAAATGAGTAGGCAGGCACAAATCATAAGAGACATGGAATCATTCCAACTGCACGTGACACTTTCACTTTCAGTGGCACACCACAACCCAAACAAGTTTCTTTCAGAACCTCATTTAGTGGCATACACTATTTGACATTTCCTTATGTAACGAATCCAAATCTTAGATGATTTTGTTTTTCCTTTTCACTTCATACTTCATTTTCAGATAACGTTTCCAAAATGACAAATCCAGGTCGGTCTAAGCCTAAAAAATCTTTCACCATCATTCAGTCCCATGCAGAAAAAGGCAACCCGGAATTCGAATTCTGAACAAGTCAGTCATGGCTAAGAGTGTAAACGAGTCAACCAACTAGAACTCTAAAACACTCAAATTCGACTCGAAGTTAATCGAGTTGAGCTCGAGTATTACAATACCCAACTCAAACTGCTCGCGAGCTTAATCAAGCCGAGTTCGAATAACTCGACTATTTTTCGAGTCAAGTATCAAACATCTACCAAAAAATCTCGATGGAGTTCAAACTTGGCGTTTTTTAATCGAGTCGGGCTCGAGATTGGCTCAGATTACTTAATTGACATGCACCCTACTGCAGAACTCCATGCAACACACAAGAATGAACTTTCAAAGCAATTACCAAATCTCAGAAATTTCATGGGAGTAGAAACACGCTATAAGTAGAGACACAAAATTGCAGAATGGCTAAGCAAAAAAAAAACAGGCCAAAACCACAAAATGGCAAAAGCAAATCATGAGCAAGAAATATGGCTATAATTTCATATAATACTTCTAATGGTGCTCTCTCCCTACCAGAATCCAAAAGGATTTTACTTCTCTTTTCTTTTTTTTGAATCTTAGGATTGGGATCAAATGGCACCTAAAGAACAAAGCTTAAGATTAAGATAATCATAGTACTGATAGAACAGTAATTACAAGCTTTTTCCCTACCATGACTCGGAGCTAAAGCCTATAAAGTTTTTTTCATTTCCTCCTCTCCATGCTTCGTCAACTGCAACCGCATATACAGACATTAACTCTTTCTAGCACGTATATACACGATAAAGCATGACATACCACCATCGACAAAACCCTGGAAGACCACAGATAAACAAAACCTAGCCTTTTTTTTTTTATTTTTTTTTATTTTTTGGTTTTTGTTTTTTTGTTTTTTTTTCATTCATGAACAGGTTTAAAAAAAACCATTATAAGAGCTGTGGTTCTTGAGATACCAAAGACAAGGAAAACAAGCGTAGTTTTTAAAAAGGAGTGATAAAGAGCTTATAAACAGAAGGAGAGAAAGGATGTGAGAGTTTGTTATTCGAAAGAAGGGCTGCCCATAGTCAGTCTCCAAACCCGAGAGCTCGAAGCCTCGAAGCTTCATCCATGGCAATCACAGCCTTCCACAACCATCACCAATTCCCAATTTCACATCCTGTCGATGGGCTCAGTACGATCCGGCACTGCAGGCTGCCTGAAACACCAGGCAAGTGACTTGAGGATTGCACTTGATCAAGGCTTCAACGGCAACAAGTTTCATCCTGGTGTTTCCTTCGAATGTCCACCATATTACCGCACTCGATCACCAAAGTTCCGGGTCTTCCGTCAATGATCTCAGGATGGAGGGAAATGATGGAAAAGTAGTTCTGAAAAAAGAAAATATGGTTGAAGAAAAAGCAGTACAGTTGGTTTAGCTTTTTCAATAGAAGAAAGAGAAATCAACAGTTTGAAAGCAAATTCATATCTTTCTCATACTACTTAAGCCCTGGGCAATGAAATCTTGAAGCCTTCAGTCATCAGTGTAAACAAATGATTCCATAGATTGAATTCCCAGATAATTCACCAAATTTTAATAATCTTCCTCGTGTGGAATTTGATGTTTGTCCCAATACTCATTCAAAGGCCATCTAAGCAGGGGAATACTCTCTTGGTTTGCCAACCATATTGAGGGGTGTATACAAGGGTGTATATCTGCACTAGGGTTCAGGAAAATTGAAACTCAAGTTCCACGTATCACTGTTGAACTTAATATAATCCTGTTATGCAGCATTATTGAAGACAGAACCATAATCCAGATATTTCATTGTTATATTTTGATGCTCACTCATACCATCTGGTAGAATCACCTGAGTTTCCATGATTAGAAATTTTCTCAACTAACCATTCCTTCCCTAACCTACCAAAAAGGAAATTTTCTCAACTACTAACTATATTTTTCTATTAATCACTTCAAATGTCTTTAAAATAATGCAAAACATTTATTACAGTAACGACACCTGATAATAGATAATTTTGAATAGAGAGATATATCAGATTTGGGAACATTATTAAACAAGCTACACCATTGATGGGAAAAATGCATGCAACCAATCAACACAACATAAGGACACTGACTCTCTCTTGGTTCCCAGGTGGAAAGAGAAAAGGGACAGAAAATGGTTAAAAAAGGAAGCCATTTTTTGAGCATTTCATTTCCTTTTCTAAGAAGATATGGAGCCTTAATGTCTTGGAGTAGAAAACTAGACGATTCCAAAATCCAAAACATTCCAAAATACTGAACAAAGGCACTATGATAAAGAAGAAAGAAGAGAAAGATATTAAATTAGCAGTATCGAGATTAGCAACATAATCCAAATCTAACTAATCCTGCATCACTTTTCAATGGTTTGAGGATTACCAGGAGATGGCTGGGCTTCAGGATATCAAAGCAGCGCATGAAGTTCCTTAACAAAACTCCTTAGAATTTGGGTTACTGCTTCAGCAGGAGTTAATGTCTGCACATGATTTTTACACCAGATTTGTTTTTAGGGCTTTCAACTTAACATCATACATGAATCATCTCAACACAGTAAAAATGTTCAAAACCATGCTATGAGAAACCCCTGGGTTAATATGTGCTCTATCGTATGGGAAACTGTGATTGGCGACTTCAAAAACATATCAGATGCAAACATGATTTTTCATATTTTAATGACTCGTGTTGTGCACACATCTCAACGCACAATCTGAAAGTCTAATAAATTTCTACTGAAATCCCAAGTGATGAGAGAAGGAGCCAAAAACTTCATAAATGAACTCTTTATGGAAATCAAATACGAACTGAGCCAAAAAGAAATAGCCAATTATATTTCATGGAAAGTGAGCAGAGTAAAATTCAAGAGAAAGAGGATGAGTATAATTCTGAGTTCAGATTCCACCAATAATCCTCATGCTGAGGATATGCTCATCGTCATCAAGAAGCTCCAACCTTTCAGTTCGGTAGTGGCTGGAACCCCACTTGATATCAACTTCTCGAAGACTCCCAATCTCAAGGTTTCCTTGCACAACGCACCTGCTGATGAATGGCTTGTACTTCTGCGGTTGATCGAATCTCCTCACCAAAGACCAAACCTGATCAAATTATCAGAAGCAGGAGCCAATTAAAGTAGCCACAGTACAAGCAACTAAACTAGCATCTAATATATTATAGGCCCCAACTTGCACAAAAATATAATTCAAGCATTGTGACTATTTCAGACCAGATTGTTTCACAAAGATAGTCTTAGTCGAATCAGGAGCCAAAACCAACCTGATTGAATCTCCTCACCAAAGACCAAACCTGATCAAATTAAATTATGAGAAGCAGGAGCCAATTAAAGTAGCCACAGTACAAGCAACTAAACTATAATCTAATATATTATAAGCCCCAACTTGCACAAAAATATAATCCAAGCATTGTAATCATTTCAGACCAGATTGTTTCACAAAGAATATCAGTTATCCCTTTCATGAATATTTTCTTTCCCAATTAGGAAAACTGTTGAACTCAACACAAAAGGAAGCTTCTAAGCCCCAATCGAAAACCTCAACACGCCTTACCAAAATTGAAACTTGTTCACAATCATACAATCCTAAAATGTCGGTTTCTTAAACTTTCAATCTGAATTGATAAGTTTGCTAGGTCAGAAGTGGTCTCAAAAGAAAAGAAAGCAATTTACCAGTTAAATTTTTTTTTTAACTTTTTTGGACTTCAAAGAACAAAATCGACTTAGTCATTCTTTTGACAGAGATGAGCCTTCCTCTTGGAAACCAAAAGAAAAGAAATGGAGAAAATACTTAAAAATCGTTACGGAACATAAATCAATTTATTCTTTTTTCCTTTGCTCTTTCCTCAGCTTTGTGTCCAAGCAACCAAATACAACTTGTTCCGAGAACGAAAAGAGGTTTGAATCAGATTCAGTAGAGCAGCCCGAAATGAGATAAAACACCACAGATCAAACATAAGAATCTAAAATTGCCTCTCAAAAAGAAAGGCGAAAAAAATAAAAATAACAACAATAAATCACTAAAACCAACGAAATCATCCAAGAAAAACTCATATCCATGACGGATCCTTCACAACCTCCACCAACTCAATCCACATATTATCCTACCAATCCAAACAGAGATCTAGAGAGGAAAATCTTCCACAAACACAATCCAATTCTAGAGAGCGAAGAATCGGGAAAAGAGCAAACCACTAAAGATTAAATAAAAACCACAAAATATATCAATACGTACATAAATATATGAAATTTTTGGAGAGAGAAAGAGGAAGATGTAGAGAGACAGGGAAAGAGAGAATACGAGCGGAACAGGAGCTTTGATGTGCTTAACAAGAGCAGAACTGCATTGATTCTCAGCAGGCTCGTGCCTGTGGTGCCTCCGGGAATGTACCCGACTCCATACTGCTCAATCCATTACCGTCTGGCGGTTGTATCTTTCGCCTCATTCACCACCGCCAACTGCAACAACAACAACAACAACAACCATCAACAACCACCGAGGCCGCCGCTACCACCTCCACCAACTCCGCCACGGCAAAACGTCTCTTTCCTTCCGTCGCCGAAACCCTAAACTCAGTCGCCGGAACCCACAGTCTCCGATGAAGTTTCTCAACAGATTAGAAGAAAGGACTTGACCCACCGCCATAGCTCTATAGCTCAACACAATATAAAAATAAAAGAACAATTCCAATAAAAATAAAAATAAAATTTTTTTCAATGGTAATGGAAACTGCTTTTCCAATCCCTTTATGGCTGTTGGGTCACGTATTATCCCTGACCGATCTTAAATGATACCTTTGGGGCGGTGAACTTATTTACACCCGTGTCATATTTTGTCGTTTTCAAGCTGTATTCCCAAAAGGCCCTTCCCCTGTCCTTCGATTTACGTCCCTATCCGGTTTAAAATGTACCGGTAAAAACTATAAACGACCGATTTTGTCGTCTAGTTAGTAGGAAAATGTCTGCTATGAAATAGAATCATTTTTTTTGTCGTCAAAAAATGGAACCGTTTGTAACAGTGGAAAGTGGTCCATTTGATTCCCATTTTTGTATCCTCCCTCAATTTATATGCCTGCTTTTGCTGTTACATGTCAAAAACTCATTAATTACTGGGCCTACTTAAACGTGTAACTGTCGGAATATCTTTTTTTTTTTACCAGCAAACAAATTATTTTACTACTCGTGTTAAACGTTAAATAAGCGATAAAACAGGAAATGAATGGTCTGCTAGAAAAAGTTTATTAAAATGTAACTAAAAAATATTTAATGGTAAAAAAAGTAATTATTAGTATTATTGTTTCTATGTTCTTGAAGTATGACTCAGGTAAAAATATAACAAGCTAAATTATTCGACTCGACTCATAAAATACCTAATTCGACTCAAATCGATCAAGATCTTATCGAATTAAATCAAGTGATTATAACATCTACCCAAATCTATTCATAAGTTTAATTAAGCTTTCTTATTTTATTAATTATTAATATTTGAACTCAATATGTGCAACCCCTAATTAAAAACCTATGTCTTATTTCTATATTCTAATTCTCCAAAGCTACGTCTTGTTGGAGCTTAACTTCAAGCTTAATTGAGTCAAACTTTGAATGATTTATATAACACATAATCTTTTAATTGATTCAATTCCTTTATCAAATCGAAGCTTAAATAAATAACTATTTTTCGAATCGAAGCCGAATATTTTAAAAAACTCGACTGTCAGTTCAACGAGTTTGACTTTTTTATATTAATTCGACTCCATTATATCTCAAGCACAAATTTATGAAGTTAAGGACGTCCTAAACCAGTTTCTAATAAAATAAAGACTATAAAGATGTCTTAAACCTCGTGATTTATGTTAATAAAATATTTGATCAATCTAATACAAGGTAAATGGACTTTGAACAAAAAAAAATTATTGTTTTTTGTAAATTGATTTAATTTAAATCAAATTATTATTAAATTTTTTAATATATACTTAAACATAAAAGTCTTTGAAATAATATTTTATTAGAATTGGCACATAAAATCCACGTAAAGAACTGAGTAGATCCACAGATGAGAACGCATACATTACGATAAGGAAGGGCATGGTATTACGCGTCCAATTAAAAATTTGCACCACTTGCTTATATTATTTTAACCTAAAATATTCCATTTTCCTACTATTTTCAGTATCATGTAACAAAGCTTCTCCACGCCACCGAGTACGGAATAAGTACCGCCACCAATGATAAATCACCGCGCGTGTACAAAACGCGCGTGGTGCGGCTGAGGATACGATATCACCGCTACTAAACGAAGTACTCTTCTGAAAGCGCTGTGTACCACTCATCCATTTATCTCCTCAGCTTTTCACTTCCAGAGCCAATCTTAAAGCAACAAAAAAAAAATATAATTTTTTTAGTTGAATTAAAAATATTTTATTAAATAAAAGTGGATCTTGTCACCGACTAAAAAATAAGATTTTTTTATTTAATGGATTTATTGATCCTAAAATAAAACAAAATTAATCGTAATTTATAAGTGAATCAAATGCTTATTTTGATAATTTTTTTTAGGATCAGCAACAACTTCTTGTTAGTTGGTTTTATTATGAGGGAAATTGAATTTAAAATTATGATTTTAATTAGAAAATTATAACTCATCGAACGTATATTTATCTTACTCAAATCTGTGGTGTTTACGATAATTAAATGCGAATATTTACACGATCCTACTATTCATAATAGATATTATTAAAACACGTTTAATAAGACGAAAGATATATATTTATATAAATACACGAATATCCAATCGTTAATACGACAAACCAATGACCCTCCTCATGCATATACATAAACACCCCCCTAAGGGGTCAAATGAATCCTTATACCCGAGTCAAAGATCGATTATGATACTGTTTGTAATTATCCAACATAACCATATAGATATTGTTGTTTTGGACCCAATGGATCATCATGACTTTAATACACATTTATTATATTGATGAAAGCTTATACTTATGTAATGCTAAAACTTTATCTCATATCCGATGTGAGATGTGACATATTAACTTCAAATCATTAGCTATGAAAATGTGATTTAGATATAAAGAAATGCATATGATATAAAGTATAAAGCTTATTTGAGTGCAAATACAAAAACACCCTTTAAGGGCCTCAACGAACCCCTACACCCGAAGCTCGATCACCTTACTATCATTTCAGGAATTATTCAACTCAATCATAAAATATATTGTCTGTTTTGGCCTAATGGGTCTTTACGGCTTTAAAACATGATTATTATGTCGATAAAAGACCATAATTAGGTAGTATTAGAAACTTTATCCTTTATTCAATATAAGATGTGACATGATAACTTCAAATCACTATTATAAAATGTCGTTTAGATATAAAATGTATATGATATAGCATAGAGCTAAGTGTGAGGTAATTAAGTATTAAGAATAAAAATCATAATAATTTTCTTATATATTGTTTATGAGTTAAATATATGAATTAAAATTAATTACAAAATTATATATTTTAATTATTTAATATAACCCACGTTAAATTATTTTAAAGAAGTGTGTTTTTCTATTTTCTAAATTTTAGAAAAAATAAGCATCAAATGTCACAGCATAACAATTTTAAACTATAATAATATCATAAATGTTTATATAAATGATAAACAATGGATTAGACTGATTAAACTTAAATGTACAAATTTAATTTAAAGATAATGCTTTGTAAATATGCATGTGCTTATAACAATAATTGGTGTTCATATTTGAATTGCCTTTAATGAAAGCATTTCTTTAACAAAGCTTTAAGAAAATGATTTATTTAAATATTTTTTATAAAATAATTTACAAAAATTTATAAAAGCACAAATAATTTAAATAAATTAATTTGATTTATTTTAAATAATTTACAAAATTTTCTGTTTCTGATCTTTATTATGAATCATTTTCATGGACGAAGTCTAATTTTATTAAAAGATATCAAATAACACTAAATTTGTGAATCTAATATTTTTATATTATTTTTAAAAATAACCTATTTAAAAAAATGTCATTATCACTTATGTATTTACATTATCTCTTAAAATAATGCTATTTTAAAGAATAAGGCGATGACTTATACCAGATGTCTACTACTCTTAAGTTTTTTCTGCTCACAAGTGCATTCTCGACTTTAAGATGTCAGAAATATTCATTTATTGTCATCACGGCCTCTACATAAATCTGAGAATCAGTTTATCCACGCGACTCCATCTTAATCAGAGATGCTTAACGCTTTATTTATCTACACAAAGCTTCACTGGGCTGAAATGACGAATTGTGATAACAACTAAATGTCGTACACTTAGGGCATAGCTAAAAAAAACTTAAGGGCTATATTAGATTGATGGCGGCACTCAAGCTAAGTGCGCTTATTTATCACTATTTTTACAAGAAAAACTAAAATGACATTTTTGTTAAAAATCAATCTAAAAATTGATGAATTGTCAAATTTTCAAAATCGAATTTTCACAAAGCCTTTTAATAAAATCACCTTTAAATATTTATATTTTGTCTCTTTAGTACTCTTAATTCAAGTGATAAAAGAGGATGATCATATAAAGAGGTCCCAAGTTGGAGTCTATAAAAAATAAAGTACTACAACGATATAATTCAAAACCAACAAATGTTAAAAAAAAAATATATTATCATATTTTGGAAGTCTTTTAACTTTACTTTATTTTATTTTATTTTTATTTGGATGGGTAAGTATAAATAAAATATAAATGTAGTAGGAGGGTTATAGAATCCCCACGTTTTGTCACCTGCTTGTCGTATTATCACTGCTCTTGCTCATGCCATAGCTTTTACACGCTTCTCTAATCTTCCCCCCTCCCCCACGGGCCCCGTCACATTAATCATTATTATTTTATCAAGCAATTGGGCCCCACTTGCATATTATTAGACCGTCATTTCTCTCTTCCCCACGCGCTTTAATGCTCGTGGTTAGCACGCTCCATCATCTTACCAGCACGTGCTGATGGAGGTGTAGCTCAAGCGCCTTTGGCATAAATAAGGAAAATACTCGCGAAGGCGTGTGGAAAAGGTCAGCCGCACGTGACTTACTAGAAGGTTTGAGAGTACTAGTATATGGTAAGATCGATCTAGTAAATTTACAAAATTATATATTTGTTAGAGAATATCATAATTGTTAGAATATCGCTGGTGTTTTACCTTGACGGTCGAGACCATCAGACGGGTGACGGCAATGTAAAGTTCGCTAAAATAAATTCAATACGAGCATTTATTAACCGGCCACGATTAACCGCTAATTAAACGCGCTTTCGAGACCTAAACGAGTCGCTGATAAACGGCCAACCTGCTTAACACGCGGCAAACGGCCGCTGCTCGCCAGAGCACGCAATCCGCTTACCCGCGAACATCGCTTCCTACCGTCGCTTACCAAATTCGCCGCACCAGCCGCTGTACCAACGCTGACACGACAATCGGCCGTTTATTAACCGATTAAACGGGGTTTGGTGAGATCAACTGTTCGGTGATAAACGCGTCAACTCGCTTAACACGCTTAATAAACTGGCCCTCGTTCTGCTTACATTTTTCGTCTGGCCACCCGCTTACCCAGAACCGCTTAACTCAACTCCAACACGTCGACATAACTCTAACGAACGTGATACCTATATAAAGAGTAGCTTTTAACATGTTTTGAATATTTTTACCTCGTGAAAGATCTTTTCGATTTATAAAATATGGTTCGTTAATATTTCTTTAATTTTAGGAATAAAATCTTTTAATTTTAGGGATAAAATATATTACTATTAAGAATAATTTCCTGCAAATAAGAGATTTGGAAGTAGAAACTGGCTGATAAATATATTTTTCGTGATATTTTTCAAGCCATGCTCTTATCCATACCGTACTTCCCATACGCAAGAAGTACGGCCTAAGAAATCTTTAAACTTCTTGACCGCCACCGCTCTGGCGATGGAAAGACGCCTCGACTTTCGCACGTGTCAAGACTTTCCGTCTCTGATACCTCGTTTGGGCCTTAATACCAAGTAAGTACGCTTTTTGCGCCGTTTAATAACGCAGGGTTGCGCTCAGTCCATCGAGTAACAGTTTAAAGATTATAAGACTCATTAACTGGATGATTTTTCGTTTCATTCTTTGGCTTAAAATCATTTATCTATATTTCTTTCACCGCTTCAAAGATATAAGCCATTCGTTGCGTTTTAGTCAGACGCCTGACGCTGACGCAAGGACAGTTATTATTTTGTGACAACATTCGTTTTCTATCATCAGATGCGTGACCTTTATTTGCGTGAAGGACATGTGCGAAGAAAGATATCCGATCACGATACAAGACATCAAATCAATTATCATCATTACGAATACGCGATGTAAGGAATCATGCGTGATTTAATACAATACAAAGATCAAATGTGATGACTCACTTATCAAATGTATAGGCTTTGAATCGATTCATTATGTTATTAACCTAAATATTGTTTCATCCTTATGTTTTAGCATTTTTGGGATTTGATGCTTTTTTATCAATATATCATAATGAATCAATAAAATTATTCTTCTTTTCAAAACAAAAAAACTATTAGAAAGTATTCTCTTTTTAATCCATTTCCCTTCGTATCTTAACACAATATCAAAGAAGCTTGTTTAGTCAGTTATTTCAAGTGATAGCTTTTACTGTCTCCATGATCCATCCCGACTGAATCTAAGATAATGGGCGCTGACACGGCTAAGTCTTTCATGTGCGCACAACTCGCCTCGTAACACTTCATTATTATATCAGATTCCATTGTTTCTTTTTTCATTAATTAGTTGAGAATCGAACTTACATGCGTAAGAAAGTTTTGTACTTGTTTACACACTTAACCAACGCATAAAGAAAAGTCACAAGAACAAACCACGAAACCAATACATCATACAAGAATATACAAACTACACGCCGCATTGGCAAGTGACAACAAAACGTAAAAAGCAAATTAAAATCCAAATTTTTTTGAAAGACCATTTTATTAAAAAGAAATGGTAGTTAAAGATGCAACGAGACTGACTTCATGCAAGAACGATAAAAAATTACTCCCTCGCCGTTTAAAGAAAACAATACGAGATAAAGAGAAATGGCTAGCGCTTTGCCGTACGCCTATTTGAATAGTAAACCAAGATATAATCACGACTTAAAACGCCCTGACATATCACGATATTTAATATATATCGGATATCGGATCTGTCCGACTTGAAACAAGCCTCCATTATCATTTGTGCAAAAAGTTGGCCAAAAATCGGTAATGTCCAAGATATATCGGTGATATGTTGATACTACATCGAAACATCGGCAATAAAACCGAAATTTCGTACAGACGAGATCTCGCAATTTCTTCGACAATCAAAGTGCGTGAATGGAGTGTTGCAGGAGGTCGATGGTTTAGTGGAAGTTAGAGCAGAATGATTTCGGACTTGATGTTGCGGAGGAGAAAGCGGGTGGAATCGAAGGAAGAGGAGAACTAAGAAGAAGGCTGAGAACTTGAAGTGAAGTACCAAGAGGGAGTGCCCTCCTGGTGTGAATGACATTTTCCGAGAGAAAGCGAGGCGGCGAGATAAACAATAAACAAGAAAAATAAGCCGATTCATATATATAAATGCTGGTAATAAGAATTCATTTTCTTTGTTTTCAAATTTATTATTTCATCTCGTGAATTAAACGCGGCTTCCTTTGTTAAAAGCCAATAAAACAAAATTTTATACCTACTAAATAAGTAATACTTATGGCTGAGATTAGAAATCAAATTGCAATTTTTTTTTAAATCCCAATTGCAATTTTAAGTATATATATTCCCATTTATTTAATTATATATTTTTTTAAAAAATACTATGACTTTATTTTTATTTTTTCATATTCATCCTTTAATTTAATAAATAGTAATGTAATTTTATGATATCAATTGCCAAATAAATTAACGTTAATATTTAAATTGTTTTGCAATTATCAAATTTTATGTGCAAAATAAATCTCAAATAAAATATCGTATAATAATATGAATAATATAACAATTTATTATAAACATGCTTTAATAAAAATAATTTTACTTTATAATAAACAAATATAAATATGGTAAAAAATCTTTTTTTTTGAAAAATATGTTAAAAAATCTTAAACATCTTTTAAAAAAATAAATAAATATCATTTACTATACTTATCAAAATAACTTTTAATACAAATATTTTTTTAAATTTTAAATTTTCAAACCGATATTTTTATCTATAAAAATAGAAACCATTTCCTTTCTTTTTGGAATTTTTATCAAGTATGGAATCAAATTAATACATGGCTAGAAAAACCAAAATTTACAAAGAATTTTCATTTCTAAAGTTAGAGATAAATATGAGTATCCATCAAGGCTGAATAATTTATACTAATAGAGTCACCACGTGTTGTCCCATTATTGGCTTCCAGTCCATTATGGTAGTGAGACTCGTGGGAGTGGAGTACATATTGAGCTTTATGGGAGTCCATATGTCAATTAACGTTCATGTCTTAACTAAGTCTGCAGAGACTAAGTCTTTGTAGCCTTTCCGGCTTTGGTTGGTCTTAGGTCCTTGGGCTCGATGGGTGGCTTATCCAAGGTGATGTGGTGGATATGGCATAACTGGTGCTTCTACGCGAATGCCCGATATAAGTGTGCCAACCACTAGGTCAACCCTTGCATAGCCTAATGTTCAGACTTTATGAAGGCCTATTCTGAAATAACACGTGGATTAGACTTATCTCATTCCAATAACGATGTATGTCGCACATCAAACTCAAATTTTCTATTTATGAAAGTCACTTTTTCTAATCATCAAATACGACGCTTTTGAGCCGATTCATCGTGTTATTAATGAATATTACACATCCTCTAAAGTTTTTAACGACTCGATTATATTCCTATCGAATGTATTACTAATTTAAATCAATAAATTTATTCTTCTTTCAAAAAAAGCATGAGAAATATAAAAATTAAATATATTTCATCATAAAAATGTATCTATCATATATAAATATATAGATAGACAAAAAAGGTAGTCAACCTTCAACAGAAATGAAATAGCCTTAACAAGTAAAGATACATTGTAATTTTGCTCTCCTTTGTCTAAAATATCAAACATCTCTTAATCAATTTCATAATCAAGAATTGACTAATTGCTTCTCTACATTAATTTTGAAAATTGAATACTTCTTTATCGTGGAATCTTGTTATTGGATAATTTTGTAAAATTATGATTACATTTAGACCGTAATCTTATTGGATACCTATGGAGTTAGTCACGACGCCTCAATCCCCAAAAAAACCTGACCAATCGTCAATCATGGACAATTCGCTGGTATCGTAGATATCTCGATACCATACTATCGTGTTTCATTGATTAAGACTCATTTAGGAGTAAAAGTAATCCCACCAGGTCCTTTCAACATACTCATAATATTACCCAAGACTAAGGTCACAATAAATTCTTAAGAGTTTATTACAACACTTTATACAAAATCATATATTAAAACTATTTGCTCTAATATATTTTACAAAATGAGTATCATGGGCCACATCGACCTTCTCTCACAATTACTACTTCTGGATGAGCGACATTCACCTGGTTCCATTCCGCACTTGAAATGTTTTTCTATAAAAGTAGTCATACCCGCAAGAGAGATAACTTTATAGCCATTACTCCCACCTAATAAGCATTACAGAATTATCGTGACACTCACTACAATCATTTCATGTGTAAATGTAATTTCTACCACTAATCCTACATGTCATGAAACGAATGCGACTTTAATCATTGCACTATGCCACGAGTCCTCATCGACTCCCTCCACACAATGCACAGGCCAATGTGTGATAAACAATCATTGATGTTCTCATCCAATGATCATTTTCCAAAACAAAATTATTTTGTTTTTATAAACCAAAACTCATTGGATATTGTACCTCAAATGATCTTTTTATTAACAAAACATGTGTCTTTTGTGGGTAGCGACTTTCGAGGGTTCACCATAGGCTTCTCGCACGCCTTCCCACGCCACAAGGCCACTGGGTTGACACATATGTATAACCAAAATACTAAGTCTTTCACCCGAGAGGCATCTATCCCTGCTTACTACTACCGACACAAGTTTTCACGCTTTTGCAAACACTGAACTCCGCCGAACTGGGCTCAATCCATACGTACCCACCATCAACCATCAAGGATGGTGTGTGATGACACTATTTCATATTCTGCGAACAGTGGAACTCCGTTGAACTTCGTTCAATGTATCGGGCTCACTTATCAACCACCAAGGATGGTGTGTGATGACATTATTTCATATTCTACGAACAGTGGAACTCCACTGAACTTCGTTCAATGTATCGGGCTCACTTATCAACCACCAAGGATGGTGTGTGATGACATAATGCACTTACACCTATTCAATGCGATGTCCCCCATGCATATGCAATGTATGCGTCATTGCCTATTTGTACCATGTCACATATATGATGAATGTTATATGTATGATTTTATCAAACATGCATATCACCAATGTATCCTAGGTAATTATATTAAACATGCATATAATTTCTCTACATTAACTCATTCATGTCAATGTATCACACAAGACATAATAACCATTACTAGGCAAGCAATGAAACACTTCATCCTTAGGCTAAATTACTACATAACATGTCCACAAAATAAATTCCTACAACATGCCATGTAATGGCCATGTCTACACATACAATTCATCACATGTCAATATATTAATACACATCAACATTTCATCAAACAAGCATGTCTTGTTATGATCAAAATGTTAGCAACGATGTGAGCACCAAATGCCAATCACTAGTATATAACTAGATTTTAGACTCAATGAGCTTTCATGTAGTCTACAACGCAAACGGAGTTCTGATCGGCAAAATACACACATCCGTCAAGCGACACCGCGAGCCACACTATTATACGCCAATCCACGCACATGCGTCTGAGGGTCATAGGAGTATTTTGGCAACTCCCGTGAATGCAATTTTTCAACCCAAATTCTTCCCGGGCGTACTTTAAACCGGCTACAAATTATCCCATGCCATTAACATGACACAACATGGCGTTTCAAAATCGCCCCAAACAATAGCTCAAAATCTAGAATAAAATCCAAAAGTAGAAGAATTTCAGACTCTCTGATGCGTAGCCCTCGTCGACCTCGACTCTTACTCCTTGGTCCAACAAGTTCCAACTGGTTTAATAATTACTGAACTCGAGAAAGAAACCGACTCTCCTTCCTCTTTCTCTATTTCTTTTCCTTTTCCTTTATTTTCTTTCTTTTCTCCTTTTCTTTTCTCTTTTCCTCCCTTTTTTTTTCCTCCCCTTTCCGCTCTTCTCTACGAACTGGTTACGAATCCTCATTTATAAAAGATGTCTATTTAAGATGCATGCGACATTACTTGCCATGTCAAACATGCATTTGCCTTACATGCCTCGACACATGGTTTGTTATGTGTCTCGACATTTGCTTGCCTTCAAAACGCGAAATTTCATCCATTCTACACGCAAACGAAATTCTTAATATAAGAATTCGCATTCGCAAAGACAAATTTATCTACAGATCCATTTCATCATCCGATATCTATAAAAATTATAGGTTTTCAACCTGTATTGTAAGAGTGTCTACCATGTTTGCTTTTTTTTTTTTTTGAAAAGTTTACATTTAATTCGGGCTTTTACATTATGGTTAAGGTTTTTTTTTTTTTTTTTTTTTTTTTAACAAATAGAGATTTTTAATGAGTGATTACTACAATATATATAAGAAATATTTGGTTAAATAACATGAAATAACTCCAATATTTTAAAATATAACCCTTCATTGTTTTTTCTGAACGATAATTTTTTGGGACAAAAATAATTTTTCATTGTATACTTTATTTTTTTTAAAGAGAGCAAATTTATTAATTCAGACAAGAATACAACCGATAAAAATACATAATCAAAAGCACTTAAAACTGTGCGACGACAACATTCATTAATAAGAAAAATATCGTTGCGCTTATACATTCGATAATCCAAAAATGACTCAATACCTAAGATTCTAAACTGCAACATACCAACGAACAAGATTGACATGATTTAATTTTATCTGATCGGGGAACTTTGGCTTATCCAATCAAGCAACTCAAAACCTAATAACAAGCTTAATCATCGACGACACAACTACCCGTCGCAACAAATCGACAACAAAAACATTAAAAAATAAATGCGAAAACAAAGAAAACTTAAATCAATGCTAGTTAAACTATTTTATTTGAACAGAAAAATCATATCTAGGGAAGAACGATGAAATTAGTGATTTTAAGCTAAATATAGCAAAAAAAAATCATCTCTCCTATCTAAGGAATAAGGGTATGAAAAATAAAACATAAGAGGATGGATATATTTACATATTTCATTAGAAAGAAGGGTTATTTTTACAAGAGAATAATAGGGTATTTTTGTAAAAAAAGTTAAAATTTTGATGAAGTGTTGATTTGACAAATTTGATTTTTAAAAGATCTTTTATTCAAATACCCTAAATATAAATTAGGAAAAAAAAGTGGGAGAGTATTTATTGTGTGTTTACTAGCCCAAAAAAGGGACCAAATTATTTTGGATACCGTATGGACCACAAGGCCCTTTGGCTTTTATAATTCTATGGGCGGGGATAAGAGGGAAATTGTTTTTTTTTTTTTTTTTTTTTTTGAATAATATTGGCAGTAGCAATATAGGAGTGGTAATAGAAAAGAAAATGGGATGATTCTAGAATCATTCAAAATGAATCCAACAACCAAAAATTGGATGAAGTGGGACCAATTAACATGCCTTTGATTAAATTACAAAGGCGACTAAATGTAAGAATAGACTATTTGGCCTCTTTTCAAACATTTTAGGATGTTTGTTTATGTTTTTTGAAAATTGTTTTTGTTTTTGTTTTTTGTTTTTTTTAAAAAAAAATAAATAAATAAATAAATATATATATATATATATATATATATATATATATATATATATATATATATATATATATATATATATATATATATATATATAATACGTTTAGTTTAAAGTTTTATAAAATACAAAGATTACAAAAAACACTAAATTTATAAAATAACACTTTTCAAAAACATAAAATAGGGTATTTTCTATATTTTCAAAAAATTATTCTCAATAATAGTTTACAAATAGAAGCAAACACATCGTTACCTTTCTCTTGCTCATTTTTTATTTTTTATTATTTTGAAATAAATCATTTTTAATTTGTATTCACCACAATATCTAAAATAAACTTTTCTACTATCTAAAAAGGGCAAATTACAAATCTCTAGTTTTTTTTTTTTTTATCACACTCTAGCAGAATAAATCGCTTCATTGTGGTATCTAATCTTTCCTTCCTACTGCTGCCTTTTTGTCTATTTTAACGATCAACAATCTACCACATTAGGTATTGTCTATTAGTGTCTTAAAAAAGTTTAAAATATAAAGAAAATAAAATTTGTAAAATAAAAGAAAATAGTTTAAAAGTTGTAAATAGATTTTAAAATCAATAAATCATTTTATATACTTGAACTTTTTTAACTAATAGTAATTATATTTACTTTCTCCATTGCCTTCTAAGAATCATAGCTAGTCTACAGTTATGAATTCTCTTCTTAGAAAGCTTCTAGTGCTTGTCTTATATGGGTTATCCATAAATTGTAAAAATGAAAAGCATATTTAAAATAAAAATTATATTTATTTTTTGACTAATTTTAATTATATTTGATTTTTCTATATTTTTCCTGATAAATCAAATATAAGTTTGTTATCATTTTCTTTCCTTTTCCCAAAACAACTTACTTCTTATGGAAATTATTTTTTGCTTTACAAAAGTGTGATTCTAAATCTGATAAAAAATTCTATTTTCTATCTCTTTAAATTAAGTGTATTTTTTCAGTATTTTGAAAAAAGTAAATAGAATGACCTCATTTTGTAATGTCTTAGTGCACAGGTTGAATTGGGCCCCTAATCATGTGCATTAATTAGGCCCAATCGCATTTATAAGTCACCTCTAGCAATTTTTTATAAAAAATGGTCATGAAGAAAATGTGAACAAATAATCCAAGGTGTATTTATTTCATGTTTTTAAAAACACAGAAAATATTATTTTAGTGTTTTTTTAAAAACTATTATTTTTATCTCGAATTTAATTCTATATTCTTATGCTTTTTAGAATTAAAATAAATTGAAACCAAACTTGTCAATTATGTTTTTAAGGATATTCACTTAAAACTATTATAATCAAACAAGCTCTCTCTTTCTCTCTCTCTCACTTATATATATATATATATATATATATAGTATATATATATATATATATATATATATATATATATATATATATATATATATACCCTTTAAATATATATATTTTCATTTATCACTATTACGACTACAACTCCTAATTATAATTTAAATCGGTTTGACATTTATAATCATTCATTATTATTTAATATCTAATGTTATATTTGTCTCAAAAAAATTTAAAATATATAAAAAATAAAAACCAAAAATATTTAAATAGGTTCGGATGTCAAGATATTATTTTCATATACCATTAACTCAAACGCAGATTTTATGTTTTGTTTGAAAAATCTAAGAACTGAGATTTGATTGTGATGTTGTTTAACGCACTCATTTAAACTTTTATTAATAAACTTTTGAAAGGAACTTTTATTAATAACTTAAAAATAATATGCAAAATTTTAATTTATTTTACTTGTATTTAATTTTCTTATGGTAAAAGAGTCAAACATAAAATTCATATTTTATTTTTCTTTTATATAATTTTTTGTGTAAATTAACAAGATTATATGCTTATTGTCACACGGATATCACCTTGATGATTTACGGGAGTAAAGTTTTTAACATTATATAAAGCATTTAACTCCACTCGACCAAATAAATGCAAGTGAAAGTTTGGTTATTACTATTATACCAAAGTGTATTAACGTTTACATTATCGGATACAAATTATTATAATTGGTATCGCACTGACCAAACCCCTAAAGTGTAAGCGGCTTATTTGACCCATTTGGATGTGATTGTCTATTCAATTTGATCTTTCAATCTCATGAGGGTCCTTTGAGCTTAAAGCAATGCGGATTGTCATATTTATTTTATGAGGTGCAATCATCATTTTCAACATCATCACTACAATCATTGAGAATGGTCATATACAACCGAACATGTGCGACATGCGCCTTTACCTTGGCCAAGAAGCCTGAAGTTCGAGCTCTTGAATATAAGAGAATGCTTATAAGAGAAGCTTTATCGCCTTTATTGGCCCCAAGCCAATAAGCGATTAATTTAGGACAGACGACTTAAAGATTGCCTTCTTCACGGTATACGAACCCCGTCAAAGACCTCATGACCTGACCAAACAAGTTTTTCTACAATCATGCCTCCAACTTTTTCCCTAATTTAAGAAGTTGGTTATTGGAATTTATTTTACTATTGGTTCTACTTAATGGATGGATGTTTTTTTTTAGACCATAAGATGTCATGAGCGTGTTCGTTAACATACGGAAAGCGCTTTTAAGTCGTACTCATCCGCATTCACCCACAATGTGAGCATCACAAGGACGATAAAACTCTACCTGATATCACATCTGCATTCTTAAGGCTCGAACTCAAAATCACTAGCTAAGATAAAAGAGACTGGACCATCTCACCTATACGCGTCACGATCACGGACGATGTTTCATTAATACCACACCGCGGCGGTGCCAACCCCCACAACTAAGATGCTGTTCGAAGATGTGATTTTTTTCCATCATTGTCACGGTAAAACAATCAATGGCCAAATCCATTGACCAACCAAAATGGAAAATGATACACCCATGATTCAAGAAGAATCATGCCAATCTCTCCCATTAAGAAATGTTCATTAAATCACAAAGTTGCATGCCCATTGACTGGTCATACAAGATTACACCGCAAACTCAAATCACCTTTTAGTGAAAAGTGAATTAAAACCATACATAAAAATAAATATAGATAGTGGTGGGAACTTGAGGGTTTGCCTAGGTCAAAATAGTTACTTCATTGTGGAATCTTAAACCCAAGTCCCCATATAACGTGGGTGAGTGAAAAAAAACCCCCTCAAAAAAAAAAGACCATATAGAGAGTGGGCTGAAACTTTGCGATACTTTTATTTATTTTTTAAAATCGCTGAGAATGGGGCTAGAAAGAGAAAAACATAATTTTTCTAAAAATTGTTCATATTCTCTGAATTTAATGTTTTATGTGTCATTTCTATTTTTCAAAAAAAAAAAAAAAATGAGAACCAAATGTATTCTCTCTATTTTCCTTATTCTCAACAAAATACGCTTTCAATCAGAACGAATCAAGCCCTTAGGATTTGATTTTAAGCCAAAAAAAAGATGCAATTTTGATAATGGACAAAATCAAACACCCAAATGCTTAAATTGTGGGGCCTTTGACATTTCAGGCTCTATAGTGATTCCATGTGCATAATATGGATTTGGTATGGGAATGAGAAATGTGAAGTACATTTTCCACTATATATATAAATAAATAAATAAATGGGGTATGTGTCATGCTCCAATAGGGCTTTTTTTTGTACTCATATTGTATGATTGAAGATTTTAGGGCACAAAAAATCCTTAGGCATATTTATTGAGGATTTTTGTGGACCTTTTGTACTGATATATGAACTCAAAAGCAGCTTATGAGGTTGAGTGTATGTCTTCTTTCCTATTTGCTTTTGAGGTCATCTTTAGTGTCTTTTTTCTTTTGGTGTAGTTATAATTCTATCGTACCCTATTCCATGAAGATGTTGTTGTGGGAATTTTTATAATTTTTCTTTAAAGTTATTGGTTACACTTTATTACAACATCTGATTTGATTTTGACATTTAACTACAATTATTTAAAAAAAGTTTAATTAAGTGCTCATAAAAACTCTTTTAATTATTTTATTTTTATTTTTAATTACTTCAACAAAACAAATTCTTACATTATTCATGAAAGAATATGATTCGTATTCATTTTTAATTGAAAATATCTTATTCATGAGTTTCTAAGTCGTTTTTTAATATTTTTTTTTCAAAAGTATTATTTATTAAATAGTAAAATAATATTTTTTTGTCGTATTTATTCATGCATGCTTTTAAAACTGTTTTTAAGAACAATTTTTTGAAAATACAGAAAACATCATTTTTGTGTTCTTTGAAAACTATTCTTATTCTTTAAATAAAATATTTTCTATGTTCTCTGTGTTTTTGAAAACAAAAAAAAGGAGGAACCAAACATGTTATTTATGTTTTCATTGTTATCCATATTTCCAAAACAAAAAACAGTTTTCAAAAAATGTTAACAAACGGACCTATGATTCAAAAAAATTTCCCACCAATATATGAGAAAGAAGTGCTTGATCAAAATGGAACATGCCCTACAAAGAATCAAAGATAAAAGCATCAATTCATTTCAAAATTTATTGAATAATTAAATTGTGGATCCATTAATGATATTATAATTAATCAAATCAATAAGAATAACTTGCTTTGTGGACACCCATCAACCACCAAGAGGGTATCCACAAAGAATTAAATTAATAAGATTAATGGGTATAGTATAATCTCTTGAAATCTTTCTAGTACTCACTATACCATATGTGAAAAGTACTTGAAATTAAAAATAAAAATAACAACAAAAATAAAACTAAAAATAAAGATATTTAAGCTTGGAGCAGACCCACCATTGGTGCAATTTAATTAATGATATTGTCTTCACACTATAATCTCTGCATCTAACTCCAAAAGTACTCTCATTATACTTTCTAAATCAATATTTAATGTTATTAAAAAATGGTTTTGTGTGGCTAATCTCTAGTGGTCCTTTTTAGTGATGACATAGCCGTTCCACAAAGGTCATGTTTTCAAATTGTAGCTTTGATTCTTTACTTTATTTTTTCATTTATTTGTTTCAAAATTTAAAATGACTATACGTGATGCCAGATTTGGCCAAGTTTTTTCTATCTTAATCGGCATTTGCCAGCTTCGAGCTACGCTTTAATGTGAATAAGGCATAAGACAGTTTTATCGCTTCGCATTCATTTCATCGTATGCTAATTAATTTCGTTGCATTTGCATTTGACTTAAATATGTTTGCTCTTACACAGATGAAATCACTTCACGACATCTCACATGCAGAATAAAAAAATGATATTTTGATTTCGACCTAATTAGAGCGGATCACTTAGTCCAAGGAAAGGGAGGATAGCTAAGGTGATTCAAACTCGGTTACTATTCTCGCCTTACTGAAATTTATATGATTAAACTATTGACTAAAAGCGCCTATCTTACTTAAGTTTACTCCCTTAATAATATTGAACTGCTCCACCCTTGCTTGACCCATACATCTATTTTTAAAATTAACGATAAATTATTTTAATGATATTCTATGCTCTTCTCATATTTACATGCATGCAATTGTGATTAATAAGAACATTTGATATGATAATGTATGTTATTTGATATGCACCAAAATAAAATTAACATTTCCCCAGGTTATGAGGAAGGAACACTTGTATCACTCTCCTCCAATACTTTTTCAATGCACAAAACAACATTTTCACTTAAAAATAAAAGAAAAAGTTAAAAAAAAAAAAAAGCATTTTAAAGAGTGGGTCCTCATTTGCATGTTGTTTTTCACTTAAACAAACCACCCAAAAGGAGGTTCTCAAGCCATCTTTTATAGCTTTATAGGAAGAAATCACACTTTAAAACTTTGAAGGTTCCTTACGAGAATCTTGGTAGGGCAATATATGGATTCCCCAAAAAAGAGAAGTTTAACTAAGATTCTACCATGTTTTTGGGATACTAAATGAACTTAAAACAAAAAAAAAGGTTTGTTAGGTGTACAACAAAAATACATAAAGTAGAATAAAATAGATTGAAACTTTTCTTAGAGGTTTGGCATAAGTGGTAAAGATGTCGGTTGGGGAGAGGGAGTGGAACTAAGTTCGAATTTTTATAGGAATAAAATACCAACGCACTATATACCGAATAAGATGTCTTTTTTTTTTTTAAAGAGAAAATTAATTTTATTGATTCAAATTTGCAATACATTGTCAAAAAACATATAATCAAAATCACTAAAAATCATAGAATAATAAACAACATTCAAGTTAATACTATAATGAATCGATTTAAAGTCTATACATTTTATAATTGAACCTACATATTTGATATTACTATTGTGACTAAAATACCTATAATTCATGTTCTACAGCATATTGACAATTATTGTTTTGATTTATTGTCACTAATCGAATATATTTTGTTAATTTGAATCGCCTTTATACAAATAAAAGTTTCACACCACGACACGACAACAAACATCGTACTCAAAGACGACTTAATAAAACACTGAAATACGAAACCTAGTCTTGTGGAATAATCATTTTTTTGAGAAATAAAATGATAGAAAGATATGTATATGAGTGATTTCAAATCAATAATTACCAAAAAAATCACCTCTCCACCTAAAGGAAAAGAGGTTAACATATAAAAAGTTGAGAGAAAATGAGGCTTCTAAAATAATACATATAAAAAAAAAACAATAAAAGGATTTAAGAAAAATATGATTTATATTGACCCTTATCATTGATTAGAATTGAGGATGATATCATTTGTAACAATTTGTTCAATGATATAGACTATTTTTATCCTCACACTTTAAAATCGATTTATATTCTTTTTTTTATATCTATTCATTTGTATTATATCGATGTTGTATTAATCTGTTCTCGTAAGGACTTAAGCCTTAGACTTCTCATCCATCCATCCCTTTTTTTTAATGGCTAATAAATCGATCTACTTAATTAAAAGAAAAGTATGATTTTTTATTTATTTAATATAAAATATGACAAATCAACATCATATCAGGTCAGGTTAGTACAATATATTTTGTGGTTTGTCCTATCTTGAAATTAAAAGTTAGGATATTCTTTTCTTGACAAGTGCAAAGGGGCTACGGAAATTATTTTTATTTTTTCTTAATTATTCCTTATCCTTTTTATGGTTCTTGTCTTTGACAAACATGGAACAACAAACCAAAATTACATTGAAGATTCCTTAGGAGACCGAAGCATTTGGCTTTAATATAATAAAATATATCATTTTTAAAAAAATTAATATGAATATAAAAAAGAAAAAGCAATTACTATAAAGTTTTCATTTTCTAATAAAAGTAATTATTTTTTAAACATATTTACCTAAATAGGTAGATTAGATTTGGAACAATGAGGACCGACTCATCAAGAGCACAACACATATTTATTCGAAGATTCATGGAAACATATTACTATATATTACTATAATTTCAGAATACAGTAAATGGATATCAAAAAAAATTAAATTAAATGTTTGATGGTTGAAATTAATGTGCACACCTAGTATTTATTTTAAGCCTTTTTATCGATTGGGTGGACTGATAAATTAGGGTTCTGTTTGTTAATAATTTTTGAAAATTATTTTTTATTCCGAAAAATAATGATGGCAAAGAAATATAGAAAACACCTCCGATTTTCAATTTTTTTTCTTTTTTATTCTGAAAAACATAAAATACATTAAATTAAAAGAATATGAACAGTTTTCATAAAACATCAAAATAGATTTATTTGAGTTTTTAAAAATTATTCTCTATAACAACATTCAAAAATATGGACCAAACATACTTTTAGGCTTTTAGCTTATATTTTTTTAAATAAAAAATTATTTTCAAAAATAAAAAAAATTCAAAGAACTATTTCAAAAGATTTTGTTGTGAAAGTCGTAGCTTAATGGTAACCGAGAGAGATGTGCGTCGTAGACATAATGCATACGTCATCCTTATATTTTTTCATTACCATTTAAAAATAAATTTTAAATTAGAAAGAGATTTCTCAGTCACATGTTTGGGCTTTGTATTGGGCCTATATTTAAGATTTTGAGACAATAGTGGCCCATAAAATACTCAAATAAGTATGTTTATTAAAAAACTTAGCAAGTAAAAAAAAAATTAAGTAAGAGATAAATAGCAAGTAAAACAATAACGGTCCATCATGTCTGACTCGTGTGATAGAACATTCAATTTTTAAACAAGTGGAGGGATATCGGCCTCAAGCCCTAAGAGAATGGGCTTAATACATTTTAGCTTACATCAGAGATTAAAATGTTCTACTATAGACCTGTACCCCGGCACCCTTCTCTCCTGCTCCTTTACTCATTTAACTGGCTGAAATGCTTTACCATTTTCTTTTCTAAATAACCATGGGTGTCCTACACCTCTGTCGGCATAAATTTCCAATTACCATAGCGAGACCTCGAATCTGACGACATAGAGAGTAAACCCAAGACCAGACTAAATGAGCTATCCCTCGGGGAGAGGGGATTTCCTTTGTCTAACCTCTTTTATCATAATTATAATTTATGAAAATGAATATGTTAATTTTATTATTTTAAAAATATTATTTAATTTAATTTTTATCAAATATAATCTGAAAGTAAAAAGTAAATTAATAACGTAAGTATAATTTAATTCAAATTCAACTTCACTATAAAATACTAGATATTGAGTTTTATCAAACGCCTTCTTAAAACAAGGTGATTAAATTAATTCCTCAAATCAAACAGGGCTTTTTAGGCTTTATGATTGCTCAAAACGAAATCGATTTTGACTATTGGAAACAAAAATTCTTCGGAAAAAATTATTAACAAATTAAAAAAAAAATCAATTAGGAGATGGACTTCTGTCAAAAAAAAAAAAAGATGAGAGTTGGACTTTGGAAAACCACTAATCAATATGTTTTTGTTTATGTTAGAAAATTATAAAAAATAAAGTTATGTTTGGTTTGTATTATTGAAAGATGTTCTAAAAAACAATTTTGGAAAACATGGAGAACACCTTTTGGTGTTCTTAGAAAGCAAAGGTTTGAAAATACAAAGAACACAACAAATGGAGGCTCCCCTTTTACCAAACAAGTTTTTTAGTGTTTTTTTTTTAATTTTTAACAAATAACTTTCCTTCAAAATAGGAATCAAACAGGCCTTAAATTAACATTATGGCGTTAAAACGGGCGTTCAGACAATCGAGTTATTTTCGATTCGATTCGATTCGATTCGATCAGCAATATTGTAGATTTTTAGGATCAGTGCAGTGCCCCATGTAAGGGTTGCGTTTTATGTGTTTGGTTCGAATTGCATGGACAACGTCACAACGATACCAAGTTGGGCTTGATGTGCTTGAAATTGGCTCCTAGCGGTCCACTACCCTATCTATAAACTATTAGGCCTAGGCTTTCGATTTTGACTCTTACATCTTTAGCTGGGTTTGGTTCTCTTACGGACCCATTCTAATGGGCTCTAATTGCATGGATAACAACATTGATTTGGGCCAAGCCCAAGTGGTGTTAATGACATTAATTTATGCACAAATTAATTGTGGATGATCGAACCTCTAAACTAGTAGGCTTAGCTCTTCGGATGAATTTAATGTTTTATGTTTTTATGACAACATGTTTTTTTTTTGCTCTCTTGCTTTATAATATAAAACAATAGAAAACATTAACCCAGCATGCCCTAAATCGTGTGATTATCGCTTTCATACGGGCTTCACTATTCTATTTATCAAATCCACTTGAGCTCTAAACTATGTCATAGATCGGGCCCAGCCCACCAAAAACAAAATATAGAAGGTTTGAAACTGATGGGCCCTTAGAACATATAATTTAATTAGCCCAATTGATTGGGAAGGTTCTTGCTGATAACCACTCCATTAACGACTACATCGATTTACTTCAAAAATTAACATATATTAAAAGTATTATTTTAAATTATAGATTTTGGGTCAACATTTTTTTATAGATTTTAATATCGTGGTCTTACCCATGTGTTATATTTGATCAATAATATTTTCATATGATGTTAGCCGTCAAAACTCACTGATTATATATTTCTACAACATACATTACCAGTAGTTTATTAATAATTCTTAAATTTTGTAAAATAACCATTCTTAAAAAACAAAACAAAAAACAAATAGACTTCCTACTTATCCAACCAATTGAACAATATAGTCTTCCAAAGCGAGAATTTTAGATGACATTTTACAGATTTGGCCTAAATACTACTTTAAGATTAAATAACAAATTTTTTCGTATACATCAAAAAAAAAACTTACGTTTTCAGTTTTATAGAAATAAAATTTTTTGATAAATTTTTTTTTAAATTTATAATTTTATTGAATCAAACTAGCAATATATTCGATATACACATATAATCAAATTCATTAAAAACTTTAAAAGATAACGCAATATATAAGTCAATAGCATAATGAATCAGCCAAAAAACTAAAAGTATACGCAATTGATAATTATATAATGAATATAATATTCATTACTTTAACAGATAACATAATAATGACCACCGTAATTTGATTATCCATATTCTCGATCAATTTGCTTTGTCAGACGATTCGGGCTAAGTACACACTGTAAACGCCGAAACTGTATACAACGAAACCACGCCGAACTGGGGGACAACGAAAAATTACGCTACAATAAAACGACAAAATTAATTTGGTCGACGCACGATATAACCACGCCGTAAATGTCGACAAAACATCACAAAAAACAAATAAAAAAATTTGTATTTTTCGTTAAACCATTTTATTGATAAATAAAATGATATAAACAAATATAGATTAGTGATATCAAACTAAGAATAACTAAGAAATCAGCGACATTATTAACGGAAAATGGGCTATAAGATATAACGTATGAGATAAATGAGGCAAATTTTGTTGATATATTAAAAATATATAAATTTGATTAATAAGGACAAGCTCAAAATATTTGGTGTGCACGATATCTGATGTTAATAATCTCATAAGCAACACAACAGATCGTTAAATAATGTTGCACTGCGATATCGACCGAATATTTTGTGGTCACATTTTTATAAAAATGTTTTAAAATATAGTTTGAGGATCATATGATTCTTCATTTAATAGATTATGTAAGTTTTTTTATACGTAGCTTCATTTCACAACAAAAAACTTGAAAACGTCATATTTCAAATACAAATATTCCTTAAAATACAACGATAACCCATAGAGTGATGGGAGGGGTTAAAGGTGTAGTCATAGTGTCGACAAATTTATTTAAATATAACATAACATTATACTATAAGATAATATAAAGTCAATATATTAAAAATATTATATACTGTTAGGGCAAACTTGTCCATTATCAGATATTTTAGCCTATTTTTAATTTGAAGAAAATTGTCCATATTGATAACTTAATCGATATATTCGTAAATTAAAATATTAATGATATATGAAGTTAAGGAGGAGGGATTCTCGAGTTATAAATTTTGCATACCTTACTTATGTTAAAATAAACGCTTTAGTTATTTAAAAATTAATTTTCAGAAATTTTTTTTGTCCATTTTAATGGGTTATCATTAAACAAGAAATTACAAAAGCGAACCACTTAATCAATAATATTGATATCTAACAAAGGCATTTATGGAAATTAATGATTAATTAACAAAAAAAGATGACATGAAAATAAACAGAAAGTAATAAATATTAGATAAAAATAACCAAAAAAAAAAAAAGGACAAGGGGTAGCCAACATTTTTTGTTGAGAAACATTATTTATTTATTTATTTTCCAATTTATGGGAAGAAAATAACAAATTTCCACACAAAGTATTACCAGGAAAAAAATTAGCTACAGTAAAACCCCCTTCAATCTTTCATTTCTCTTTCTCACCATTTTCTCTTTGGACTTTCACATACCGGAAAGCTTTCTCCTATCCATCTCCATTTCCAAGCCCTGGGATCTCCGCCCTCCCGTCGAAGGAACGTTTCTCCGCCTCCTGCGAGACTTCTTCCGATTATGTGATTCATTTCCACAGGTATTGTGATTGGTTCTTCTTGTTTTCTTCCGAATTTGATTTTGAGGATTTTGTGTTGGTTTGATCATCGGTTGCGATTGAAGTTCTGTATTCGTCTCTGGAATGAGGAGCTTTTTGGGGGGTTTCTGGTTAGGGTTTCGGCTGCTTTGTTGATTGATTTGAGGTTAGGGTTTTGTTTTTATTTTATTGTGTAATTTTTTGCTGTCTTCCGTGTGCTTGGATGCCGAGGGGAAGAAAATCGAGGGTTTGAGGTTTATGTTTTTGTGCTTTGTTGCTTTCTTTAGCAGAATGAGAATATTTGTTTTAGGTTTAATGGAGATTGGGAACTTCGTTTTTGCTTATTTCTTTTCTGTATTCTCTCTGCAACCGAATTGAATTTGTATCTAAGTATTTTGGAGATGAAATGCACATGATTCTACGTCTGTTTTCTTGTTTGCACTCCTGCATTACTACCTAATCTTGGTGGTATTTTGGCTTCCAATACTTATGAGTTGGAAAACATGCTTCTCGTTGTGGCAGATATTATAAAGTTGATGCAGTTTGACTCTCTGCTCTAAAGCTTTTCTGATAGAGTTTGCATTTTCTAAGAAGGCATAGAGGTGGGAGCTGCAAACGGTAATATTGCATGGGTGGTCCTGAGGGCTGGGCAAAGCCCAATGACTTTTTCTCCTAATGGTCTATTGCCCAATGAAGCAGCCTCAGGACTAGAGCACTTGACCCTGAGAGGTGGTCACTTGCAGAAGATAGAACTAAACAGTTGATTGCCCGCATTCAGCCTAACTCCACCATCCGAGGAACAGAAAGGTTGTTGCAAATTATGTGAAGAGTCTCATCATGAAATGCTTTTGTAAGGTATTGACATCATCGTTGTCGTATTGTTGACGCTGTTGTTACCAGCATTATAATTATCACCTTTTTTCACTACTATTTTGGATTGTTTATCCTGTTGTTATTATCACCATATAGTAACGTGAATGGGTTTTGAGAATTGTCTCTTAGTAGATGCATGATATAGAAGTCCTAAAATTTGCTGCATCTTTCAATTAGATGCATTTTGGTTTTGACTATGATGCACATTGTTACTACCCCCTTTAGGTGCTGGACAGAAAAAAAGAGGAAGGAAACACTGATAATAATATGTTCTAAAAGAGAAAACACTGAAATAATATGTTCTAAATGGTTAGGTTCTCCATATAAACTACCTATAAAAAGGTTCTCCATATAAAACTGATTTTTGTTTCCCCAGTAAGATTGAATAATATATTTCTGGCTTGTCCAAGATCATGTATTTGCAGGTCAACAAGAAATAGAGGAAAAATATTACAATTTTTAGATGTTGCATTGTTGGACATGCATGGTTATGACAGAATTATTATTATTATTATTATTTTTGATAAGTAAGATGCACAATATATTAACAAAGGCCAAGCCCTGCAATAGGCTCAACGGAAGAGAACAAAAAGGTATAGAAACGTATATCATCTCAATCTTAAAACTAAAAATACACAAAAAGTTATTTCTATAATGGAATAATCTCCTTCATAGATTAAACCCGCCTGCAAATTAGGAAGTTATAAAAAAGACCACTTCAAATTAACGGCCTAAAAAAAAAATTCCTCATTTTCAAAAAATTACCCTATTTCTTTCCTCTTTCATTAAGTCTAAAAAGACTGGGGTTGCCTTCCAAATTTTTATTGCTTTCTTTCTTATTGGAAATTTTGTCAAACCCATCATCAAGTCTTGTTATGATTGAAGAATATATGTTATTTGATTGGGAGAATTCTGTACATCAAGTTATTTGCCTAAATGTTTTTTTGGATTATGACATGAGTTTTGGGTTAGTTTAACTTCTCTAGCATGGGTTGTCTTAGAGTTGTTAAACGACTAACTCTCCTAAAAGCCTGTTTAGAGGATTTGAGGCCACTGTTACATATGGCTTTAACACCTCCTCGTAGCCCCACACCCACACGTGGAGAGTCAAATAAACCAAATAGGGTCCTGAAAGACTTTCAAATCAACAAATGAGGAATAGATTGTAGAGAAGTGACTTGAACCTAGGACCTCCTGCCAAACTAGGCTCTGATACCATGTTAAAGTTTAAATGACCAACTCTCCTAAAAGCCTCGAGCTTGTGTGATTTGGGCTTGAAGAAGGACTATCACGCCTTTAACAAAGAAGAGCCACATCATATATGAGAACTTGACTTCAACTAGACCTACTGTGTTTCTAGACGCAGTGATTTTACCATTCAAGAAACATGTAAGGATAGTTGCGCATCAAAAAAGAAACATGTAAGGATGGTCAGCGTGGAGATTGTAGCTCAAGTGGGGCATTACAATGAGAGAGCAATTATTGTCTGTTCAAAAAATATTCAAGAAACATAGATATAATGGAGAAAACAACATTGAATCTTATGGCTCACCTTTTCTCAAAACTCTATTTCCTCCTTAGGAAATGGAAGGAGGTTGCGTTTTTGGAAGGACCCTTGGTGTGGTGAGATCATGCCGTAATGCCTTCCCACTCTACCACCGCAGCACACAAAGCATGCTAAAGTAAAGAAGATGTCGCCAGGATTCCACAAGGGAGGATGGGGTTTGGTCCCCAGTCTTCCTAAGACATTTTAATGATCGGGAGGTGGAAAGGTTCCTTCTATTCCTTCACAACAAGAAAATTAGGCCATTTCAAGAGGATCGATTGTTATTAAAGGAGACTATGACTGATGGTTTTTTAGTTAGATTCATGTACTGCGGTCGACATGCACTCTCCTGACTGAGTTCCTCTTGTCGCTCCATTCGAACTAATCATTCCCCTAAGCCGGGGTTTCTCAGTTGGGAAACATCCCTTGCATAGCGCTTACTCGACTCCGCTTAAAGAGCAGAGTAATAAGCGCGCTGAGAATGAGACCCTTTGTTCTTGTGGATGAAATCTTCTTTTTTGTTCACCTTGCGGGTCGTGGGCTAAGTTGTATAGTGCTGATCCTAAAATTATTTTGCAGTTTCTAACTGGTCGTATAGGTGAGAGTGTGTTTGTGGTTCTCCTTTGCATCTCTCTGTGTACCATTCGAGCCAGGCCTGCTTTTAATCTATATTCGCTTCATCGATCAAAAAAGAGGAGAGGGATCCCTCTAGTAAACAAGTGTTTTTGCGCGAAGACGATGATAAACAATGGCACATTTGCTTATCCATCGCTCAAGAGCTAAGATGTTAGAATCTTACATACGACTATGGGTGTTCTCAACAAGCCACACTTCTCCCTCGCTGGGCAAAGTACTAGTGTTGGCAAAAGCGAAAGAGAGTTTGGTCGGCGGCCCTCTTGTTTATTCTGACACCGTGGAACGAAAAGGAATATGGCTAAGAATGAAAACTTCTTCCTCTCTAAAAGGCACTTCAAGGCTACCAACCTCTTTTGGGTTAAGAGAGGCGAAAGACAGACCTTCAATCTCAGTCGTCCAAGCCATGTTATCTGAAAGCAGAGATTGAAAAGCATTGGAGGATCCTTTCCGCTCCCTCGGTCCTCATCAACCACACTCCATTTATCTGACATTCAGCGAGAATTTTTCCTAAAATGGGAGTTGCCATCGATGGAAAAAAACCAAGAGCTTTGCCCCTTCTTAACCATTGATTGCCTCCAATGAACTCTTCTAAGGAAGCCCATTTTTTGAAAGCATCTTTTGCCTCCTTCTTAGCCTCAACTTCCTCCATAGAAAGCTCTCTCTCCTCTTCCACATGGTCCCAAGTCTCTAGTTGAGAAAGAGCCTGACTTTTGTTAAGATCCACTCTACCAAAACACTCATTCGCCCAGTAACCTGCTTGGTCTCTTTAAGCTTTCTGAGTCGGTAAACTTGGGAGCCTTGAACGACATCCCGGGCCACCAACTTTACAAATCTTGAAAACCATTCGCTTCAGCGCCCACATTCTCGGTTTAAAGGGAGTTTCCACACTTCTTGCCCTTCCGCACTGCAATGTGTGATGTGGGCCATGGTCCAAGGTAGGCCTGGGGAGTTTCTGGTGCGTCACATTTCCCAGATGGTCTATCCAATCAAGAGAGACCAGGAATCTATCCAAATGAGCCATTGTCTGATTTGACAGACTTCCCCTCCATGTGAAATTCCCTCTCGACATGGGCAAGTCAACTAATTCCAGATCATCAATAGCCTCTGAGAACCTTCTCATAGACGAATTCAGCCTGCCCACTCGCGGAGCTAGAAAAATAGGGCAGTGGGGGCAAGTTTAAAATTTTTTATTTCAGTGGGGGTAATATAATAAAAACAAATAACTATTTAAATATTTTTTACCTATAACTACAGTAAAATTCTAAAAGTCAAGCATTCTCCGTATATGAGATCTACCTCGAGCATGCCCATAGCACTCGCTGTGGCGGTGCCAGTGACATTAAAGTCTCCCACGATGCACAAGGAGCCTCCCATAAGCCTCTAATTGCCCCTAGCTCCTCCCAAAGGAGAGACCTGGCGTCTTTGGAGCGAGGGCCGTAAACACCAGTGAAAGCCTAAACAAGGCCATCAAAGACATTCTTGAACAAGCAGGAAACCTTTAACATAACCACTTCGGTCCAAAGAACAGGCTTCTTTTGTCCCACACCACGAGCACCCCCTGCCAGCCCTCAGAGCATCCGCAGCAACCCAATCAAGAACTACTGAGCCTAAACTCCTAATAATCTCGCCGCCGACATCACGTGCATCTTAGTCTCTTGGAGGCAAAAAATATCAAGCCTCTGAGCTCTCAACATAGCTTTGATAATCTTCCTCTTGGTGCTATCATTCCCACCCCTGATATTCTCGCTGACAATTTTTAAATTCCATTATTCTCCCTTGCTCAGATCAATCTATTCTTCTTGTTGTTGCTCATCTTCCATCTTGGCAATCTCAAGAACCTTTGAACCATTTCTCACCAAGGAAAACCTCAAAACCAGGTAATAGAATGATTTGACGTTCAATAATTAAGAGTTGGTATTAGATGAGAAAAACTCGTTAATATTTGGAAGAACAGTAAATCCCTCATGAATCATGGAGTATATACCATATGAACCAAGTTTGACCTGAATTATGATCACTTGTTGTAGTAAGTACATATGTATCTTTCATCTTGAAATTCTTTATTTTATTTTATTGAAGTTCATTTTGCCCCTGCCACCTTCATGAAGTTGAAGTTGTGAACCCCACTGATGTCATGTTCCATGAAATGATACCACAAACTGGGGAACTTGTCAAGCATTCGTTCTCTCAAGCATGTTCCTCTTGTGGATTCTATAGCACAAAAGAAGTAGGAGAAAAGAGAGAACTTTCTGCACTCATTTTGCCACATGAATCAAATAATTTGTTCCATTTTTTTTTCCGTGTTGTTTGGCGAAAGAGAAATGCAAGAATTTTTTAGAATAAAGAGATATTGGATGGAGAGATGTGGGATTACTTTTTTTATTTTTGATAAGTAAGAAAGATGAATATAAGAAAGATGTGGGATTAACTAATCAAAAAAAAAAAGAAAGAAAGAAAGATGTGGGATTACTTTTATTTATCTTTGTGGACTTCTGGTACTCCTGTTTCTAGAGGAGTTACTCTTTCAGTTTTACAACTTAATTGGTTAACGGTTTGTGATTCTCTACATTAATTTGGGTAGCATTAGTCTGGTAGTTAATTTTGCAGAGGGAGTTCTGTCTCTTGTTCAGTTTTTTTAAGGAAGGAAATCTCTTTGTTGCTTTGTGCTTTGTTTTCTAGTGATATATCATGCACCATTTGGTTCTGATTAGAATTATTTTTTCCGGATTTGTTGGGACAACAGGTTCACTTTGGGTCTGTACCCCTCAAGACTTATCTACCAGATGGGGACATTGATCTAACAGCATTCAGTAAAAGCCCAAATTTGAAGGACACTTGGGCTAATGAGGTACGGGATATTCTAGAGAGAGAAGAAAAGAGCGAGGATGCCGAATTCCATGTAAAAGAAGTTCAGTACATCCAGGCAGAGGTATGTGCCCTCTAGCATGATTGATGTTTGTCTATGTTGCATTTAATTCACATTATCTACTAATATGTGAACTACCAGTGTGATTTTCTATCCATTTTCTATGTGATTGGTACTTCACAGTGGAACATTGAGCATGTTAAAAGGCTCCTAAATGGTCCTAAGTTTGGACTGGCTGAGATGTAGGTTTTGGCTAAAATCTTATGTTATGGGTTCAGGATCCAGTTATTTTTTTTACTTCCAAGGGCCTTAGGCACCTGTTTAGTGGCATTTGCAGTCCTTTTTGTGTTGACAATCGCACCTTTTGTCATTTTCTGCTCAAATTAGAGAGACAGGCAGAATGTTGTCTGATCTTTTTCTATTTTGTTAGGAGTATCTCAATAGCAATTGATTAATAGGACCTTGTCATGCATAATCATATGCATCTTATCAAGTTGGCCTTTCCAAGTGTTTGTTCTATGATGTTTGAGTAATGTAATAGGTGAGGCATAATATATTTTGTTTAGACTCAATGACATGGAGGCTTTAAGTTTAGAGGTGTCTTTTCACAAGAAGAGGTTCACTTGCAGCCACGACTCCATCGGGGATAAGGCTCCTAGTCGGGATGGTTTTACGCGCTTGGGCGCTTGGTCGGGATGTTGTTAAATCGGATATTGGGGTCATGAGACTTTCATGAGCTGGGAGATTTGTAAGAAGTCGAACTCAACCTTTATGGTTTTAATTCGAAAAGAGGAGGGTTGAAGACTTGAAAGATTTCTTGCATCAATAAGCTTAACTCCTGGAAGTATTTAGAAATTGATTGCAAAAAGGCCGCTAATAGGTTAGTTGAAAAAGGTGATGAATAAATTGGTGAATTAAGCTCATAATGCTTTTGGTGAAAGGACAAATTCTAGATGCATCCTGATTGCTACGAAGCCATCGATTCAATGTTGAAGAAGAAGGAAAAGGGGTGCTCTGTGAACCTGACATCGAGAGCATACGACAAGATTAATCAATTCTTTCTATACTGCGGTTCGTAAAATGGGCTTTACAAAAATGGATGGGCCGATTAAGGTGTATTTCCACGCTCTTTTCGCCATGCTAAATGGTAGCCCATAAGGTTTTTTTAGGAGTTCAAGGGGGCTGAGGCAAGGAGATCCACTTTCCCTCAATTTTTGTCTCCTGGGGATGTTCTTCTTTGATGGACAAGAGCGAGAGGGTGGTTTTATTTCTGGTTATAAGTTTGAGGGGAGGAATGGCACTGAAAGGCAGATCACACACCTGTTGTTTGCAGATGATACTCTTGTATTCTGTAAGGACACGGAAGACCAAATGGTTTATCTAAGTTGGATTTTGGCTTGGTTTGAAGCTATGTCTGGGTTGAGTATTAATTTGGATAAAAGCTCCTTGATACTTGTGGGCAGGGTTGAGAACGAGGAAAATTTAGCCTTTGAGTTGGGGTGCAAAGTTGAGTATCTACCAGCAGAGTACTTGGGGTTGCATTTGGGAGCAAAACGAAAAGCTTCCAGTGTGTGGGATGGGGTTGAAGAGAGGTTTCGAAAAAGATTGGCTAACTGGAAGAGACAATACATGTCTAAAGGCGGAAGACTTACTTTGATTAGAAGTTGTCTGTCCAATCTGCCCACCTATGTCATGTCCCTGTTTCAACTGCCTAGGAAAATCAAGATCAGATTGGAAAAAATTCAAAGAGATTTCCTATGGGGAGGTGGCAACCTTGAGAGGAAGATCCATCTAGTTAAGTGGGATATTGTTTGCCCGAGCAAAGTGAAAGGTGGTCTTGGCATTTGTAGCCTTTCAAATTTCAAGCATATTTTATTAGGAAATGGATTTGAGATTTGCTATGAGGAAAATTCTGTGATGAGGAATATTATTAGTTTGAAGTATGGTGCGAAGATGGGGGATGGTTCTCACCCAAGAGGCGGTAAGGTTGCTGGTTAGCCTTTGAAGGGATATCTGTGCCAGCCGGTTCGATAAGGCGTAACTGCTCTTTGTAGTGGGAAATGGGCGGAAAGTCGATTGGGAGGATGTTTGGTGCGTGAAGCCTCTTGTTCCTCTTTCCCTTCTCTATATGAGGTGGCTAGCTCAAAAGGGGATATGGCGGCGGTTTTGTGGGAAATCACAGGGGAAGGAGGAGGGTGGAATTTTAGATTCGAGAGACACTTTAATGATTGGGAATTAGAGGAGGCACAAAGATTTATAGGTATTGTTAGAACCAAAAGCTTAAGCCCACTCACAGTTGATAGTATGTGGTGGAATGGGGCGAAGGATGGTATGTTCTCCGGCCAAGTCCGGGTTAAGTGACTTATCGATGCCGTGGCGTAACCTTGTGCCCGCCAAGACGACGAACTTACTGCGCCCACAGCCACGTTTTTTCAGGGGAGGGTGGTGGGGAGGATTTACTCAGATCGCCTTAAAACGTGGCTTTTCTCGTAGCGTGTCCTTTTTGTGGGCAAAAGGAAGAAGTTTTAGAGCACCTCTTTATTCATTGCCCTAAGGTTTGGGACTTATGGACTACTGTCTCCTTGTCCGGCGATGGTTTGTCCTACCGTCAAAGAGCCGCTAATGGTCGGGTCTGCCTCTTCAAGAAAAGGAAGCAAAGTTGTGGAGGGTAGCTTCCCTATGCTTTCTGTGGGCAATTTGGATTGAGAGGAACAAAGTGGTCTTTGAGGATATACAAGCTCGTTAGGATAAGCGTAAAACCTTATAAGGTACGTGAATGCTACTATGATTCCCGATGTGAATCTCTCTCCTTTAAGAGGAGGCTGGTTCTGCGTAGCTCAGGCGTGTGGGTTGTTTGTCTTAGTCTTTGCTTTTTTTTTTTTTTGGTGTCGTGTTCGCCCTTTTGTATACTTCTAGTGTGTACTCTGTGGGTGCCTGGACAGGCTTCTCCCTTTTTTTTTAATTTATATTTTATTGCCTATCAAAATATATATATATATATATATATATATATATATATATATATATATATATATATATTTTTTTTTTTTTTTTTGGGTCTAATGTCAAAGCCTAATATATATATGAGTGATGAGGAGGTAGACTTTTGAGCTATTAATTGGATTGCTTGAATAGGATCTCTATTGGGTGTTGTGGATATATTCTTTTTTACTCCAAAGTAATTTAGTGCCATAGACTTGAACAATGAAACAAGTTCTACTAATTAAATGTTGAGTGCACAAAATAAAGGCAAGAATGAGACTGTGACTTGGTTGATGGAGACTAGTGGCAATCACAACTACAGGCAATTCAAGCTCCATAATATACCCTATATTTGACCAGGCTAGAGGATTGCTTGAAAGAAGACATGAAGGTTGTAACTTTGCTAGAAATATGATAAAGTTGGAAAAAGTGAAAGAGGTTAGTTGGTTTGAAAGAAAGGTGAATATGCCTGACTTGCTAATTGGCTTGTTAAAATTATAGAGTATTTTAACTATGAAGTTTGTGGCAATGAAACTTGTAGGCGTAGCAAATGTTTGGTGGGCAATTGCTGAAGAAGGAGACATTAGAAGAATGGGGTTTCACCAATCAGAATGGCTAGAGATCAGGGCTAAGCTTGGAAAGAATTACATGACTACAAATTACTACAATAAGTTATGCGACTAGTCAATAATTTGAGGTAGAACC
>JAEQBH010008341.1:0-92603 GCA_016808115.1 Tetrastigma voinierianum
AGGTCGCGATAGACGGTTGAGGTCGCGTGAGGAATTCATCAGTGTGATTTTTAAGTCGGCGTTGATAATGTTGCGTGACTCACGTAGGAACAAGGCTTCAAGCATCACAGCATCCTTGTGTTAGTCGCGAAGAGAAAAATTTAAGATTGCGCAAGCGGCGTCGTGACAAGAGCGAAGTCGTGACCGCAGAAGAAACGACTCAAGTTGCAACGGATAATTAAAGATTAGCGGCCCGAGGGGATGGATGGCAAGATGGTGACAAAGGTCTATCGAAAAATTGATATTTAAACAAAAAGAAATATAAAGCTGAAGACACGATCGAGAATCGCGACAAAGTTTCATGTGTGACATTAAAATGGTGACAGTTTAAAACATGTTGTATTAGGTTGAGCAAAGCGTAATGAAACAAGGTAAGAAGGGCCACCACTCAGTCGCGACACACTTTCTAGGTCATGACGGAAAAGCTGAATTAAGTAGAAGCCCATTGTGACAAAAATGAGGTTGCGACAAGGTTGGTGCTGGAAAGAGCGGTCGCGAAGCATGTGCTTTTAAAGGTCGCGGCGGGGTGCCGGTAAGAAAGAAACGACCTTGTCGCGACAAGAAAATAACATATCAGTAGTTTTGAGTCGCAACTTGCATGAAGGCAGAAAACAAGAAATGATGTCGCAACATGAAAGGGAGGCTATGACCAAGGATCAAATTGGCTAACAACATAAATTGTGTCGTGACATGGAATTGTGGTCGCGACACGGAATTCAGTAAAAGGAAAGATAATCAGGTCGCGACACAAACACTTGGAGACCAGAAAAAGTTGTTGCGATGAGAATCAAAGTGGCTAGCAATAGAAATGGTGTTGCGACAAAGAAACTTGGTCGCGACACATAATTCAGCAAAGGAAGAAAAATCCAAGTCGCAACATGGAATTGTGGTCGCGACACAAATACTAGGAAATGGGAAAATGTGGTGCGCAATGAGTCATCCTTTCACGGCAGCTAAACATGGTCACGGCTAGCGACAGTTCAAATCGTGTTGCCAGTATGATGATTCAGAAAAATGCTAAGTAAAAGCGGACAAGCGGGATTTCCAAGTCGCGACACACGCCCAATGAACAAAGAGTGAGGGTAGTCATGACAGAGATTCATGTTGCGACAACCAAGCTGAGCTGCCAAAAGAGCGATGTAAGTGGCCAGAGGACATCAAGTCGTGTCTCAATATTGCAAAAACAAGGCATAACAAGTCGCGACAGGCTTCTAAGGTCGCGACATGAATAGCGAGTTGGGCCATTAAAATTGGGGAAATCCACCTGGAGTCTTGGAATCAGGCCCAATAGCTGGAGGTGTATAAATAGGCACACCTTTTACAGGAAAAATGGGAAACTTCGAGAAAACCCGAGCTTGGGGAAGAAAGAAGACTGATTGTATAATTTTAGGTAGATTTTCTTTTCTTTTACGGATCCCCGAACCCGATGTCACATTCAAAATGTTGAAGCTGGATTAAAATTTTCATCCTCTTTTCTAATTACTGCCTAAAATTAATGGAATTCAAACCAATTCTAGAATTCGTTTCTTATCAGTTTATTGCAACTACTGTTGGTGTACTTGATCAATGTTCCATTGTCGTTGTGATGCAGTTTTGATAAGCACAGCTTCCACTAGTTTGGATTTATTGTTAGTTATAGTCTTTTCTGCATAAATTAGAGAGAAGTACTTGGAATTGGGGAATTTATTTGATTGATGTTGTTCTTAAATTGATTTGTTCTCAATAGTAGTATCGAGTACCCTTCAAGGATTGTATCATGCTCTGATTTCCAAGAGGCCCTCTAAGTGACATAGAGATGGAGAATCCTGAGAGCTTGGAACATTCAGTTGGTGGGTATGTTAGACTACCATTGAAGAACTACTGAGCTATGAGAGTTCACTTAGATAAATTTCCATTTCACTCATAGTTGAAGTTGAAGGGGATTATTTATCAATTTAAATAATCAGAGATATCACCTTAATATAATGGAAGGACCTCAATCTTGTGTTAGCTGAAATCTAATCAAGGAAAAAGAAAGATCCATCAGATTTAAAGGAATAGTCATCAATCATTTGTAGAAATTTTGCAATGACCCTGTCTTGGGAAACTTAATCTGTGATCTTAAGAAAATGTGTGTGAAGTATTGAAAAAGAAAAATACTCAGATCTTATAAAGAATGATCAGAATACAAGTAACTGATTAGATCCATGTCTTCGAGAGAAGCAGAGACCTCTAATTGGTGAATTAAGGGAAAAATCTAAACTGCGTTATCAGGCCTCTTTGACAAATCCAAATCAAAATTCATGATAGAGTCTTAATGGGATGCATTCACGAGAAATTGAGCATTTCACGAGTATCTCATGATAGTGTTTGTTTTTTACGAGAGAACTTATTCAATCGAACATTTTAGTTTACATCATTCTATTTGTTCTATTTTTAATTTCCTTGCTTGTAGATGCATTCTTGGGACAATTATCTAATAAATTCTAAATGATAAAAATTTGTATTATGGAGGTTCAAATAGTATGGATCTTGAGTAGTTGGGGTAATTGAATTTAAAAATTCTTGTCAATCTCTGTGGGAATGATATCTGGACTTACATCCAATTTTTACTACTTGTATGACCTGTGCACTTGCAGTGTCATAGACTAAACTCATTTATAATTCCAGAATATAAAATCAGTTTTATTCATTTCTAAGAAACTCCATTCCAATTTGACATAGCTGCAGAAAAATTGTAAGGCTCCTGTATAAGTGTTAAATTGAGGGGTTTAATCTATATTTAACAAAAGGCAAACATTCTTCTTCAGTACTTGAAAAGTGGATGACCTTTCTTGTTGTAATGCTAGTAAGGTGGATATGACTTCCTACACCCATCCTTCCTTTTCAATGGTGATTACGCACTATTGGTATTACCATTTCTCTCATTGTTTTGTTCTTCCACTTACTCTTAGTTGCTACTTGATGCTTGGCTAATAGTGCTCCCTCTATTGTTGTGTTCTCTGTCATTAGTCTCCTTTTCCTCACGTGGCAGAGCATTCAGGAATTCTACCAAGGAAATTTGTGATAGATCTTTAGTGTTTTCAAGGGTAGTAATCATACCTCTCTGGCACGATAACCAGAATTTTTTCCACTAGCCTTGAGTCATTGAAGTCTCCTCCAAGCAACCTTACTCTATTTGCAATTCCAAGTAGATTGTCAGCATACTCCTTGACAGTTTTGGATTCCTTCATTCTTTGAAGTTCAAACTCTCTTATCAAATTGAGAATCTACATGCCCTTGATTTTTTTATCTCTTGCATATTCGATTTAAAGGTAGTCTCATATTCTTTAGTTGTTTTTAGGGACATTATCCTTGTAAAAAATAGTAGGATTCTTTGCAAAATCGCTGCCTTGGCACGACTTTCTTGTCTTCTTCTCTTGGTAGGATTTCATTTGAGCCACTGTGGGATTTTTAGGAAGTACAAGAACATCATATTCCTCTTCCACTGCTTCCCAAAGATCTAAGGTTTCCAAATGAGTCTCCATTCGAATAGCCCACGTCTGATAGTTGGTTCCATCAAACACTGATAAAGCAATGGCAAACAAATTGGCTTTAACTTCCATGGTGCCTTTAGCAAGAATACGGGTCCCTTAAAGAAGAAGCTCTAATACCAATTGTTGTATATTAGAATTTTCTAAGAGAGAAAAAAAGAAAGGCAAATAAAGACGGGAATTCTCATTCTAATCTGCAATGAGACTTACAGCAATTTAAATACAAAAATAGGAAACAAATTACTAAAAATAAGGGAATAAATAACAACTGAACTGATTCCTAAAAAATCTGAGTTGATTTGAATCAACTAAAAAACAGAAAATTGACCAAGTAATCAGTTCTTAAACACCGGTACTCAACAAGTTCCCATGGTCCTTCTTTCTTATTGCTTTCATTTCCTCTTCCATAACAACTTTCCATCTTTTGTCTTGATTTACTTCTTCAAAGCCTAATGATTCACAATTTGCAAAGAGACAAAAAAGAGTTAAGTCATTTTGATTTTCAAGTTACCTCATAAATCTCTTGTAGACTTCTATAACATAGTGCTCTTTCACTTGAGCTTTCTGATGAAGATGGTATTATTGAAGCTTCACTAGTTGATGAAGGTGGTGATGAAAGTGGAATTATAAATTTCTTACAAATTTCTCTTGTTTGTTGTTCTTAACTTCATATAAGGGGGAGCATTATAATGTTCTTCTTGAGTATCCCAATCCCATGCTTCTTCTTCATTAAACTTCACATCTCTACTAATGATGATCTTTCCATTATTTGGATTGTACAACTTGTAGCCTTTGGTGCTTGAGTCATAACCAATAAAAACTTATTTTCCACTTTTATCATCTAGCTTTGATAGCTTTTGACCTAGTACATGAGCATATGCTGAGGCTTCGAATCTTTATTAGAGTGTGAAATACCTAGCTTTCTTCCATTCTAAGCTTGTTGTTGTGTTTTATTTCATACACTTCGACTAGGAGAACGATTTAACAAATCAACTGCACAATCAACTGCTTCAACCCAAAATTCTTTAGGTATCTTTTTAGTTTTCAACATACTTCGAGCCATGTCAGGAGCCGGTTCTATTTTTCTCAGCGCTACACCATTTTGTAATGGAGAATATGGAACCATCAAAGGTTATTAGATTCATGATCTTCACAATATTCTTTAAATTCTTTGATGTGAATTCGCCTCTTCTATCAGATCTCATTACCTTAATAAAATATCCAATTTCCTTTTCAACAAGAGTATACAAATTTCTTTAAGACCGAGTAAATGCCAGTTTTTCTTTCGAAAATATACATAAGTCTTTCTACTAAAATCATCAATGAAAAGCATGAAATATTTCTTCTTACCAAAAGAATAGAGATGAATTGGGCCACGTACGTCTTCATGAATAAGCTCTAGAGGCTTCTTTGCTCTTGTACTTGCTTCCTTTGAAAAATTATTTTGGTCATGTTTTCCAAGCAAAGATTCTTCACATAATTGATTCGGGTGATCTATAGAAGGCAATCCACCAAAAATTTTCTTGCTCAATAGCATCAATCCACCAAAATTAAGATGTTCATATCTTAGATGCCAAATCCAAGAAAAATCATTAACACAAGATTTCAAACATCTTACAACACCATTTTGAATGTTTAATAAAAACATTCTATTATTGATCGCACATTACTTAATTAAATTGGCATGTTGATCTCTTATGGAAATACTTTGATTTCTTATATGGATATCATAACCTTTTTCCAAGAGTTGGCCAAAACTTAGTATATTATTTTTCATATCAGGGATGAAGTAGACATTAGAGATAAAATAATGCTTTCCGTTTTTCAAACGAATCAAAATTTTACCTTTACCCTTTATCGAAATTTTAGATGCATCTCCAAAAGTAACATGACCACTTTCTGATTCATCTAGCTCCATAAACATGTTTTCAAAACCACACATATGATTGCTTGCTCCAGTGTCAAGATACCATGTGTTTCTCTTTTCACTTTCTCATTTATATGCCAACCAAACCGTGGATTCTTCTTGATCTTTCTTCTCAACATAGTTGACTTGTCCTTCCGAATTATTAGTGGAACTCCTACATTCATAAGCATAGTGACCATATTTGTTACAATTATAACATTGAATTCAAGATTTGTCATACCTGCCCCTTTCATTTTGCCTTGAGTTGTACCATCTTCCACACTCTCTTGAGGAACTTGAGTTTTGACTTGTTTCTTCATTATTTGATGACTTGAAACCACCTCTTCCTCTATTACCTTGACTACGTCCACAACCACATCCATGGCCACGTCCTTGATTGTTTTGGCTTCTTTCATTAGAATTTTCTGCATTCTCATTTAATGAAAGTTTTGTTTGTAGGACTTGTTTTAATTTTTCTTGGCCCTTTCTCTTAAATCTCTCTTCATGGGCTTACAATGACCCAATAAGTTGGTCAATAGTCATAGCATCTAAATCTTTAGATTCTTCAATAGCTGCTCAATATAAATGGAAACTTTGAATCTAAAGATATTAGTATTTTCAATCACAGTATCATTTAAACTTTCACCATTCATTTTTAATAAATTCCCAATTGCCAATACTCTAGAAAAATAATCTGAAATTGACTCTGATTATTTCATATTCAAACTTTCAAATTCTCCTTGAAGAGTTTGAATACGAACTTTGCGTACCTCATCAACTCCGTGTGTATTTGTAATATCTCCCAAACTTCCTTTGAAGTGGTTGCACTTGAAATCTTCTCAAAATTGCCTTCATCCATTGCTTGATAGATGATAGTGAGAGCTTTCTTCTCTTTCTTTCTCATGTCTTTCAAAAGATCTCTTTGAGTTGTAGATAGAGTGGTCTCATCTTGTGACTCTTTGTAGCCCTTTTCTACAACCTCCCATGCGTCTTGTGAACCAAGCAACGCCTTCATTCAAATACTCCAATTGTCCTAGTTGTCTTTGGTGAGTTAGGGAACTTGAAACGAATACATTCCATTCTCCATCTTTTTCATATGGCTCCGATACCAATTTGTTGGCCAATGGAAGCTCTAGTACCAATTTTGTTAGGGAGATGCGGAAAATAGAAAAAAAACACACAATCTCAAAGAACATAAAGTTGGGAGAGTCAAGAAGTTTTAGACGGATACTATCACTCTATTATTTCAATTATTACATGATCTCCTCTTTATAATACTTCAAACTAAATAAAATAAAATCTCATACCAAAACTTGAACACCTAAATATTCTCAAATATTCAAAATGGAAAAATATGACAACTAAATAAAATATTCTTCCAACATGATCTTGGAGACAATATAATTCAAATAGTTTCCAAAATCAAGTTTACTCTCCAACAAGGGGAACTAGATGGGAAATGCCATGTTCTCGCCTGGAAAGGAAAATCCATAGGGGAACTTTATTGGGTTGAATATCTAGGAATGTGATTTTATACAAACTATCTCCTCAGGTCATGAAAGAGGTCAAGGGTGAAGTTGGAGGAGAGAGAAAGAGAGAGAAAGAGAGAGAGAGAGAGAGGGGAGAGACGGAGGGGGGTGAGGATCAAACTGATTTCTTTTAAAAAAATAAAAAATTTGGAGCCAATTAAATAGTGACACATGACGAGAGAGAGGTCACGTAGAATTATTTTAACTCCTTTAGCTTGTTACTGGTGTCTTGGGACCAAAACAAGAAAGCACCCCATAAACTTAGGTTTATTCCTAGTTAATCAAAATGTATGACTAATTAAAGAATATGGATGAAAGTTGAGATTATTCATGTCAATTTTTCCTACATCATTTCAACAATGGGACTATATTTTCAATCTCTTCTAGGTAGAAGCTTGAGAAAAAACAAAGGAAAATCTCGAACTAATTCTCGGAAAACTACCTTGTGCTACCGGTGTTAGAGTGATCTTGGGCCTTCTCAATCCCAAAAACTAGCTCATGAGATAAGGTTTTTCCCTCACACACTTATAGAAGCTCATCATAGCCTTCACAACCAATGTGGGATAACCCGACAATCTCCTCCCTCCTCACACGCCGGGCCTTGGTCAGGGCGTGTGATTTCTCCGGTGGGGCGAGACTTGTTGATAACACAGGCTCACGATACCAGTGTTAGGTGATCTTGGGCCTTCTCAATCTCAAAAGCTAGCTCATGAGATGAGGTTTTCCCTCACACTTATAAACTCATCACCAACCCCTTCCACAACCAATGTGGGATAACCCAACAACCAGGGCCACCCTTCAACTTCTATGTATATGAGTTGGCAGTTGAGTTATAAACTAGGTCAAGAAAAACAAGTCCTCAAATATTGTCTGCCCCCTTCACTTAGGGTTATCTTGCCTTTAAGGTGAGTTCACTCTACTCTAGTCGGCTTAAGTAGTATCATTTTGTGTCGTTTTCTATGACTTGGTTAAATAATGAAACGACCCTCTAGAACAATTCTTTGTTATATGTATAGCTTTCGGTATTTATCAAGTGAAACGAGGGCATCAAGCCAAATCGATCATTGGATTTAGAGTAAGCACTTAATGTTTTGATTAACTACTTTCAAAGAGGATTATCTTGATATGAGCCTGCCTCCCGCTTGATCTTAGTCAATCTAAGTAAAAAGACCTGTGGTTAAAGATTCCAAATACTTGATGATTTTATTCTCAAATACTACCATGAATTTGATGTCCATAACTCCACATTATGATGTCATTGGGGTAAGCCTTGGACAAGAAAGGCCTATTATGAGCTCATGCTTAACGTTGCCTTTCTCACCTGCGAGTCTTCGCGGTTGTCATTCTTCTAATATTTGAACTCGGTCTTCACAACCATTTGGATACGGGCAAGTTCATTAGCTGCAAATCCTCTTTAAAAGATACCAAGAGTTTTAATAGATGAACAAACATTTTTATATCCATCACAGGTAAATTTTGAATCGATTACTCCGGGATCCATAAAACCTATGCCAAGGGTGTAACGGAATGCTTGTAGAATCAGGAACCTCACTTCAGAGTAATATTTGAACTGGAACTATAACATGGACACAAATTCAATAATTGCTGAACTTCCTGTTCAAAAGATCCGAAAAATGAAGTGCTAGCACCATCAATATAACATGAACGTACTGCACATTTTCTAACATTTGAACTCAATCACATGGGGAAAATTCCTTTGCTGCAAATCCTCTCCATGATTATTTCTAAGATTTGTCTTCTCTCCTATTTATGAGAATATAGTTTTTTTTTATGATTATTTGCTGATCCAAGGAACTGGGTCTAGGGTATGACAGAATATAGTATAAGGGTCGGCTTTGGGCAATCACTTGAGCAGGACTAAAACAAGCTTTAGGGTTTCTTAAATAGAAATAGAACTCTTGTTCTTTCTCCAATACTTCAATTTTGGCTCTATTAGTTCCTTATTCCTTACAATATGTGTGCTGAATTTTGGATTTTTTTTTCTCTTCTTGCTCTCTTGGAGAGTGTAGTGGATTCTGCAAAGTGAAGGGTCAAGGGAGCGGAGTTGTGCCCTCTGTCAAGGACTGATGCCAGTGCATGAATAAAGACTTTAGGATAGGGCCGGCACTCTATGGGAAAGAAGACACAAAACTTTCCTTGTAAAGTAAAGGGTACAGATTAATCCTCCATTCCAACCAGGTGTGTGTGTGTCTCTCTCTCTCTCTATCCATCTTTCTCTCTTTCTGTGCATCAAGCAAGTCTTAGATACTACTATTCTGCAGTTTTAGGTACTGTTCTTCTACAAATAATTAGACTTTAGGTAAAAGGAACCCAAGCTTGTCATATGTTGAAGTGTTAGGTTTAGGTTTGCTTTTATCAATGATCATATATAACTTATTTCTTTCTCCAGCATGCCTCCATCACACATTTGGTGGAAACCAACTATATCTTCTTAAAGTAAAAAAAAGTGCATTAGACTAGTTCAACTTTTTCACCTCTTCCGTCTTGTTATTTTCCATATTAATTATACTTTCATAAAGCAGCTACTTCTTTAAGCTCTTTAATGCACATATCAGATCAGATAGAACGCAGAAGGGATGAAGAAAGACAACTAGGCATAGATTCTTTGCTGGACAAATATGTTCTTTAATGCTTGGTTATAATAAAATCATCCTTAAGAAAACTTGGAAGTTTAGAAACTAATACATTGAGAGAGAATTCTTGTTAATAGGAAACTGGAGAATAAAAAGAAAAGAAAGGAAAGCAAATTAAGAAAAAGAAAACAAAAGAAAAGCAAGAAATGCAGCTGAGGGGACCATGCAAGAAAAGCATGGAACACTTGACCAATCCATCCCCAAAATCCAAGTGGTGGGGTGGTTAAATTGTAAGGAAAAGGAACTTTAATGCTGCCACGAATGGCCCGAACCTCATCGTGCAGGTGCTGTGTTATATATATATATATATACTTTAAATTAAATGCCAAAACTTTATGCCTAAGGAAGGACAAGGATCAAGTTATAATTAGCAGTGGAGTTAAAGGGTCAAAGGGCCAAGGGTGATCCACACTGTGATACTGATTTTCACTCTATTCAGTACTAGCCCTTTCTTGTATCACTGTTGCTGACTTTACTCAGTCACTTGTATCTGTCTATCATATATGCCAAGTTATCATAAATTTATTCTGGTGATAAGTATATCTTCAGGCATGAACTCGATCGGATGTTTCAGGATGATACATTAGATTCTGGTTGATCAATGATCAAATCGAGTGCTCGATTAAGGCAAGAAAAATTCAGCTATTTTCCTTTCATCAATAGAATGATCCTTTTGGCATAACACAGCTTGAGGGTTTCAGTAATAATTGAAATAAGCTATATTCTTTATTTTCAAAAAAAAAAAAGCAAAAATGACATAGTAAAGATTCGTAGAGAACAGATTCAAAAACTGACTTGATTAATTGCATATGTGATAACTAATGCTTTGGAGGAGTAAGCTTTTATGTGATAACTAATTAATGGGAATCATAGATTTCACTACCTTGTTGTATCCACCACTAACAGATGGTGAAGCTCAAACCATAGTCCATGAAACTGGATCTTGAGTGTGCTAGAATGGTATAACCAGGTTTAGGCAATCGGTCAATGATACCAAAATCCCTAATTTAGGCATAACACAGTTAGAGCCTTTTTTATATTAAAAATGAAACCCTTTTTGTGTTTTCAAATAACATTGATTCAAAAACTATTAATCTTGTTGAGTATTTATGGAAACTTCAAAAATTAAAATCAAATGGAGCCAAAAACACTCTTCTTAATTTGCCCATTAGTTAAAAAAAAAAGAGAAATTTTGAAACTATAGTTTTATTTATGACATAGAATGATCAGGTATTTGAGAGCCAAGAATCCTGCAGCATTTTCTAGCATTTTGGAATTGGTCTTAACAATCATTTGCACCTGGGAAAATTCATTAGCAACAAGTCCTCTTCAAAAATATCTCGAAACTTCAAAAATTTCTTCCGAGGTGGAGATATAGATAAAGATATGTACATGTAAAAGTTAAAAGAATTTTAGATCAAAGCTGAATCAAGCAATTGTTGCTAGTTAAAGAAAGGCTAAAGCAAGCATGAGAAGTCTTGTGTGTTCTATCTATTAATTATTTAAGGAATGCAATGCTTTAGTGCAAGCTAGTTTCCAAAATTATAAATGTATGGAAGCTAATTCTAATCCATGTACCAAGGAAAATCAGGACTTTAGAGGTAAATTGAAGCTAGGTAGCTTAATATACCTTATACTCTTGATATTCTATATATTGAAAAGGCTAAGAAAAAAAAACCCTCACCTTGAAGTAGCTAGGATGGTCTCCAGTGCAGCAAGCAGGTCTGTGCAAAATTAAGTGGAAGAAATTTCATCTTGGAACAGTGCATCAGCCACCTCAGATATGAAACCTATAAGGTGTTTTAGTCTCTATACATTAGCAAAACAAGGCACGCATTATTGAAGTGGCTACTATAAAGCTGATTAATTATAAAGGTACTGATCATGATACACAGATCAACCACTGGTTTATGTGTTTAGTTTTCATTCAACAACAATTTCAGCCCAACAAACATTATCTTTACCCTAAAAAATGACAGTCATGTAGTGCAGAAAAAATGGTAGCTCATCAAGGAAGTACACATAATGAGGGATTAATCTATACCAACCAGTAGAATATTGTTTTGCAATGAATTAAATAACTAATGAAGTACTGTACTAAGAGTTTTTAGGTTACTCTGGGAGAGAGAAAGATGCTGAGACAGAAAAGACTGATAAATAATGGGGAACTTATTCACGGAAGGCAAGGGAGTGCAAACCTTGCAAACTGAGCAATTTAGAATGATTTCCAAAGGGATAAAGTGTACAAAAATTTTGTACATATATCCCACTTTGCTCCTGGAATTTTTTCCAACGGTGCTTATGTAGTCACCAATGCCCATCCCGTGAGAAAATGTTACAAATGGACAAAGGACAAATGCCCGTTAAAAGTTAAAACCATCGTCAAACACCCCCACAAGTGTTAGAGTTTTCAACTGGTTGTTACTTCCAAAAGTAGTTAAAAAGGAAAGGAAAGTTTTGAGGTGGGGAAAATTGAAATATCGACGCTAACTTTTGAATAGAGCACGGATTGTAGCTGACCACAGCCACAGCTATTGTCTCCATCACCCCGATTACTGCAGTTTTTGGGCCTCACCAACCAAGCTTCAATTGTTCTTCATCAGTTGTCCTTGTGTGAAGACCAGACAGAAGTGTTCCTCCACTATTCATAAAAAGGTATGGAGCTGGCGGAGGAGACAAACCCACTGCCCCTTCACGTCTGTAGAAAAAGGAGCTTTCCTCCCATTCATGTTCATCTCTATCTGGTTTGCGCGTGACCTAAGATGGAGGGACCAATGATATGGGGGAGATCCCCAGAAAGGGGAAAAGGTTTAGGGCTTGAACAAGCAGGTCCTGTTAGACTAAGTGCTTTGAGTGGGCTTGCTGTTTCTTCTAGACTATTTAGGTTTTGGTAATGCCTTGTGTTTTATTTTGGTGCCTTATTTCACACCCTGATTGCATGTCTGGTCTATTTGGTTCATGTTTTTCAAAATTGTTTTTAAAAAATAGTTTGAAAACATAAGCTCTGTCACAAGTTCTTTTAAGTTTTTAAGAATAAGAACAGTTTTCAAGCAGTAAACAAACATACCTCTTCTATCCCTCACTTTTTCTCTCTCTTTTTCTTCCTCTTTTTCTTCTACTATTTTATATGTGGGGCTTCCTTGGAAATGGATCTCTATGTAGTATTTGACATATCATATATGTGAACTGCCTGTGAAATTTTTTTTCTTTTTTCTCCTTGTGCTGTGGGAACTGTGGTTGCTTTGGTAATATTCACAATTTCTCTGTGAGATTCAATTGTGTAGAATCAGTTTAGTTCATTACCTATACAAAAATATACAAGGAAAAGAAATGCTTCCATGGGAGTATTCAGCAACATACTTTGACCTAGTTTTTCTTTCTTTTTTTTAATTCCTATGCATATCTAGTTGCTCATCATGCAATTGGTAGGACTAAGCTTGTAAACTTTTTGAAATAATGTAATTACAGACTCAAGTAGAAAATTTTGTTCAGGCTTCACTACCACACTGAAGAATACTATACATTTTTGATAATCCTGAAAATCTGTTCCTTCTCTTGTAAATGTAGCTGGAATTAGATTTTGGACTATCTTTCATTTACCTACTTAGACCATTTCAATAGTGAATTCAGAGATGGTCTTTTTATTGTGACATCAGTAGGAGTCCCATCAAAGAAAAGCCAAGAAGGTGGAGCTGTGCCCTCTGTCAAATAGTGAAAGATTTTAGTGAGCATCTTCAAGGGAAAAAGCAGAAGTTAATGATATCAACTGAGACTTCAGGCAAGATATATCACCATTGGCATGAAGGAGAAGGCCACAACTAAATGGGAAAGAAGAAACCAAACTTTTCCTTTTCCTGTAAAGTAGAGAAGACAAATGTGCTGAATCCTCGTTTGTTTCAGAGGGAACAAACGCTCCTATAGTATAGGTACCATTTCCTGTAAAGTGGAGAAGAGAAGCCTGGTGAATTCTCATTTCAAGGGGGAACAAACGCTCCCCAGCAGGTACCCTTCTTTCTCTTTCACAAGAACAGATATTATTGTCTTGCATTTTAAGATATTATTATTTAGTCAATGTTTTAAAAACCAAACCGAACTATAGGCCTGTGACCTTTTCGGTCCATTTCCACTGCGATTTGATCACTGTAGGTTCAATCCTTCAACCATAAGCTAATAACTTTTTCGGTTTAGTCACCGATTCGATTTTTAAAACATTGGTTAAAATAAATATTTTCAGGTTGGCTAAATGTGAGGGTATTTAGGATTTGCATTCTCAGTGCCTTGTACATTGGTGCAGGCAAACAACATCTTTAACGAAAGTAAAGTGTTTTAACACCAACACCATAACTTTTCTATCTCTTCCATTTCGTTATCTTCTATATTTTACTTGCAGAAGGCATCTACCTACTTCTTTAAGGTCTTTACAGACATCATACCAAATCAGAAGGATGAAAAATGACAACTGGGTATTGAAGTATGAATGACATCAACATTATTAAACTCGGGTTGATGGATTCTTTGCTGGACAGAAATTAAGGTTCTTTAAATTCTTGAAGATCAACTGTTGGTCTATAATTAATATCATTTTAAGAAAACTTTGCTGCTTAGAAAATAGCATATATATTGAGAATTCTTGTTAAGAGAATAAAAGGAAAAGAAAAGAGAAAGGAAGAAAGGGAGATGCAGCTTGGGGGGCCATACAAGAAAAGCAATGAACACTTGACCAGTCCATTTCCAAAATCCAAGTGGTGGTTACCCAGCTCCTTTTTTCTTGTTTCCTCTTTTCTTCTTCTTTTCAGATTCATAGCACACTGCATAAAAAGGGCTTTCTATGTTGCCAACAATGGGCCAATCCCTATCATATGTGTGTTGAAAACAGCTGCATCCTCAGACTTCATTGGCTTTATATACCGATTAAATGATCAATTTTCTTAAGAGTTTAAACTTGTAGGATTTGAGTATACTGACACGTGGAGAGTCAAACAAACTAAGTAGAGCACTACATGGACTTTCAAATCTACATATGGAAAATAAATTACGGAGAAGAGGCTCAAACTCAGGACCTTCTGTCAAATTAGACTTTGATACAATGTTAAACGATCAACTCTCTTAAAAGTTCAAGTTTATAGGATTTGATTTTAATATAAATACCATGTCTTTAACATATATAATTTTCAAAAATGGTCCAATGTTTTCAATCTCGTACAGGAATCAGGAAAAAAACAAGGAAAAAATGTCAAAATAATTATTTTGCTATGTACATATATATTACGGAAACTTACTGCCTGCCACTAGGCTACATGTCTTGTCCCCCAACCTTGAAATAACTTTATATATTTGTCCTTCTATAAATATTGCCCCTTCACCCTCACATGTTTGAGTTATAGGGTCAAAGGCTGATCTCCAAATGTTGTGCCCCTCTCATGGCACATACCACCACATGGTGAGTTCACTCCTCCAGGTCGCTTTAGTATTATCATTTTTATCATCTTTGTGCTTCATTTGGTTAAGTAATGAACAGCCTCTAGAACAATTCTTTGTTGCATAGCTTTTGGCATTTATTAGTGAAGTAAGCGTCAAAAGCAAATCCATCATTCGATTCAGAGGTAAGCACTTAATGGCTTCATAGCTCGGTTTTCTTTCCTTTTCTTTTTGTGGGGTCAAATGACATGGATTCGAAAACTATGAATCAAGTTTACCCAAACCAAACATGTTCTTTGTTTTGATCATTTATTAAAAAGGAGAGATTTTTAAAAACATAGTTTTATTTGTGGCATATTGGTTAGGTATTTGAGCCCCATGTATCCTTGCAACCATTTGTACATGGGCAAACTCCTTAGCTGCAAATCCTCTTCAAAAATGTTTCAACATTTCAATATATGGGAGACAAAGGTTTGTCTTCTCTCCTTTATATTTATGAGAAGATAGTTGATATTTTATACTCTCATGAACATTTTTGTATAATTATTTGCTGATCCATGGAACTGGGTCTAGGGTATGACAGAATAGTATACGGGTGAATTTTTGGGTTTTGGCAATCACTTGAGCAAGACTGCTCAACCAATCAAGCTGAAATTCCTTGTTATGACACAAAACAAGCTTTAGGGTTTCTTAAATAGAAATAAAACTGTTGTTCTTTATTTTCAGTACTTCCAATTGTAGCTCTATCAGTCCCTTATTCCTTACAATATGTATGCTGAAATTTAGTGCTGGAGCTATTAGACGGGATAATCCTAAGAATTTGTGCCATGCCCTTGTAAATGTAGCGGGAGTTTGGTTTTTTTCTCTTGTTAATTGGTCTCTTTGAGGAGTGTAGTGGATTACGCAAGAGAAGGGACCAAAGGAGCGGAGTTGTGCCCTTTGTCAAGGACTAAAGCCAGTGAGAGCAAGACTTTAATCAGCATCTTCAATGGAAGAAGCACAAGTCAAAATGACATTGATAGAGACCAGGGTTCGAAAACTCGGTCGAGTCGCCTTTGATTTCAAGGGTGAGTCGCAGGAGTCGATGCGGAATGCAGTACCATCATAAACTAAGTCACGGATAGATTTCGTAGAGATTCCGGGGTCTTTCGGTCAACTCGGTCTTTTTTGTGAATGAAAAAACCGATTCCCTACCTTCTCAATCTATTTTTACCCATCACAACAAAAAAAAAAAACCATTTTTTTTTACAGAAATCTGAGCAACACAAAAAAAAAAACCATTTTTTTTACAGAAATCTAAGCAACAAAAAAAAACCATTTTTTTACAGAAATCTAAGATTTCTCTTCAAAAGTACCAAAATTCTGTTTTTACCCATCACAACAAAATAAAAAACCATTTTTTTTTTCAGAAATTTGAGATTTCTGTTCAAAAGAAGCAAGAAGAAAGCGAAGTCGAGAGCAGTTCTAAGCTAGGCGGGCGAAGGCGGGAGAATTAAAGGAGAGAATCTGGCCCAGGCGCCTTGGGTAGTCGTCTCCTCTTCTTCTTCTTCTTCCTTTTAATATCTCGTTCTTCCTTTTCATTTTTGCTGTCGCCGTCGGGGCTACTTGGGGAAGAGGTTTGGTTTTTATTTTTAAAACAAATCAAAGCCGGCGTCGTTTAAGGAGGAATTTTGTTTAGGACCAAAACGGCGTCGTTTTGGATAAGTCAAAGCAGCCGTTTTGATCACTGTTTTGAAATAAAATAAAAAATTCTGATGGCTAAAACGACGTCGTTTTAGCCCTAGAAAAGCCAAAACAACGTCGTTTTGGACCCAAAGACTATATTTTTCATGTTCAAGCCTTCCAAACCCCATTTTTAAATATAAAAAAATATTTTATTAAATATTTAGTTTACTTAATTATATATATATTTCTAATGATTTATATAAAATTTTAATAATTTTTAGGTATTTTAATCACCTTGTACTGGCATTATCGACCGTCTGTGACCGATACCTCGTAGATAAGTCTCGGGACCATCCAGGAGTCGGTGACCCGATCACATTTTGAACCATGATAGAGACTTCAGGCCAAACACCCTGCATTGTCCTAAAGGAGAGAGAAGAAACCGAACTTTCCTTGTAAAGTGAAGGTGTATCGATTAATCCTCCACTTCAACCAGGTCCCTCTCCCTCTCTCTCTCTTTCTATCCATCTTTCCGTGCATCAAGCAAGTCTTAGATGCTACTATTCTGCAGTCTTAGATACTGTTCTTCTACAGAAGTAGACTTTGGGCAAGCTTGCCATATCTTGAGGGTGTTTAGGTTTAGGGTTTTCTTTCATCATTAATGATCATAACTTATTTGCTTTCTCAGTATGCCTCCATCACACATTTGGTGGAGGCAACTAATTAACATCTTAACAAAAGCAAGCTCTTTTAAAACATAAGGGATGAAGAAAGATAACTAGTTGTATAGATTTTTTCGCAGGAAAAGAGGGGTTCTTTAACGCTTGGTTCTATATATATATATAGAGAGAGAGCGAGAGAGAGAGAGAGTTCTTGGGTAGTGACATTAATAAGAAACTGGTGAATAAAAAAGAAAAGAAAAGACAAGGAAAAAAAAAGAAAAGAAAAGAAAAAAGAAAAGAAAAGCAAGAAATGCAACCTGAGGGCCATGCAATAAAAGCAATATATGAACACTTGACCAGTCCATGCCAAAATCAGGTGGTAAGGGGTGTTAAACTATGATGGAGCTTGAGCTACCATTGAAGGTGTGCTTACCCAAGTGATTAAACTGTAAGGAAAAGGAACTTTAATATTGCTGCCACGAATGGGCCTTACCTCATCGATCGTGGGTATATTAAAGTCAAGACTTTAATTTTTCTCTGCTGTGTGTTGTTTGTCTTGGTTGAGGCAAGATGTCCTTCCTATACTTTAAATTAAATATCACTAAAACTTTATGACTAAGGACAAGGATGAAGTTATAAGCAGTTGAGTTGAAGGGGCCAGTGATCCACACCGTGCAGCTACTGACTACCATACCCACTAACTCTTTCTTGTACCGCATTTCTTCTTATGACTTGACTCCAGTGACAAATGTTACCATGGATGTGTTGTCTAGAATTATTGATTATGATGTCATTAGGGTAATCCTTAGATAAAGAAAGCTAATATAATGAGACCACGAAGAGTAAATTAATTTACATGTAGGCTTGCTTTTTTCAGCACTGACAAATAGTGAAGCTTGAACCGCGATCCATGAAACTAGGTCTAGGACAAAACAGGATGATACTGGAGTTAGGTTCAGGCAATGAATCAAACTAAGAGTGCTCAGTTGATCAAGCCAAAATTCCTTTATCTTCCCATTCATCCAAAGAATCATCCTTGTGGAATAACACAACTTGATCAGGGTTTCTTTAGTAGTAGAAATAACATATATTCTTTATTTTCAAAATAGGAAAAAAATAAATAAATATAAAACAAGAATAACACAGTAAAGATTCGTGAAAATGGATTCAAAAACTATGACTCAATTAATTTGCATATTTATCACGAGCAGTCAAAAAATAGAGCATATTCTTATTTTCGGTCATTTAAGGTCACAAGCGAGAATATTTTTAGTATTAACTCTAGATTTCCTCAGATTTATATACAACCATTTTCCGACATAGGAAAATTCATTTCTTGCAAATCCTCTTCAAAATATACAAAAATAAATTAAGTTCATGTAGCATCAATGCATGAGACAAAGATGTGATTGTCTCTCTATCTGCAGAATATTTTGGATAATTTATGCTTTGGAGTAAGCTTTTATGTGATAGCTAATGGAATTCATATTTAGATTTTACTAACAGACAATGGTGAAGCTCAAACCATAGTCCATGATGGTGATATTTCTTATTCTCAATTACTCTAGAGGATGATCTATCAGGCATAACACAAACGTTAGGGTTTCTTACATTAAAATAAAATAATTTTTATGTTTTTCAATTAACATTGATTCAAAACTACTAATCATCTTGTGTATTTATGAACAGTTCAAAAATTAAAATTAACACCAGTGACAAACATTCTATTTGTTTTAATCATTTAAAAAGAAGAGAAAAGTTTTTTGAAACTCTAGCTTTAGATATATGGCTTATTATGGTCAGGTATTTGAGACCCTAGAATTCTGCAGCATTTTTCTAGCATTTTAGTTAGTATTTACAATCATTTGTACCTGATTAGCAGCAATTCATCTTCAAAAATATCTCAAGACTGAAATACATCTGAGGCAAAGGTTTGTCTCCCCTCCGATCTATGAACATCTTTATATGATAAGTTACTGAATTTTCTTAGGTATATGCTTGCTATATCCATCATTCATGAATGGGGATGCTCAAACCCTAGCTCATACATGAACTTGATTCTAGGGCATGACGGAATTGTATTAATTAGAGTCAGCTTCACACAATCATTCGACCGGGATTGCTCAACCAATCAAGTCAAAACTCCTCATTCTCATCCAAAGAAAGATTCTTATGGCATAACACAAACTCTAGGGTTCCTTTAAGAGAAGTAAGATTGGTGGTTTCTCATTTTCAAAAAGAAAAGAAAAGAAAAGGCATAGAACTTCCAGTAACTATGAATTAAATTGTAATTTCATGACCACTTTAAACATAAAAGCAAGCAGACCTTAAAATTAATATGTGGTTTCTAGCATCTTGGTCGGGTATTCGAATCGAAGAATCCTCAACATCTAAGAGGCTATTCCACATAACATGGAACCAGCACATAGATTTCTGGCTCTCGCCAAATGTTAGCAAATTAATGTACTGTAAGATACTGAGCACAAACAGGTTTTTGATTGTTTGTGAGAGAAGAAATTAAAGTAGGTATCCTATTCTCTTTCAACTTTGTTCAGCAAGCACTGAAATTATCACTCATAGAGAGGCTAAGCATTAAGTATTTGTGATAACAAACTCAGCTTTGTCCATTCTTTATTCTACCACCCACTTGAAGAATGGCTATGAAGCTTCCACTATTCTTATGGAGGCTAAACCACTTTATCTTCTTCCAAATTCGGGGCCAGCGGCATCAGAAAGATAGATGCTTTTCAGCTCTTCAAATCATTACCCAAGACTAATATTAACTTAATCTGGAATACATCAAACACAAATAAAGGTCCTCTTCAGTTAAACCTCTCAGTTATTGAGAATGTTACATTAATCATATTTAATGTCACGCAAAATAGTAAATTGCTGTGAATTTCAAGCTCTTGGTGATTGAATTGACAGGTTTTCCATCTTTGTGATAATATAAACTTACTTTCGAATAAAAGTAATAGATTGACTATCTAAACTTTAACAGATTTTGCTCCTCTTTAACACTACCATGCTCATACTTCCCCAGTCCCTTCTACACATCTTTACATAACTATCACTGATGAACCACCCACTAATCTTGATGCTTCAAAGAATCAATTTTTTCTCATATTCTTTCTTTTTCCACTGAAAATCATATTTAAAACCCTCTTACTTATCAATTCAGTTGTGCCAATTCCTTCCTCCAATAAATCTTGGCAGGAAAAGCCAAACCCTAGCCAAGCAAAAATGAAGTTAAATTTTTTTGGTTTGGTCTTGTTCATCTTATTTGCTCAGTCCCTTTGGAGGGCAGCTTCTGAAAGCTCGTTTAAGCCGAAGAACCAAGATTTCAATCTCTCAAATCGCTTCCTACAAAGGCAGGATGTTCAAGGTAAGTACTATTTAGGGTTTTATCTTGTGTGTTTCAAAGAACAGCTAGGGTTCTTATAATTTTCATACTGTATCATATATATGCAGGTGTGAACCAAAATTTTACTGGGCAGTTGGGCAAGGATGATGATGAAACAAGTTATGAGAAGAATGAAAACTTGGTGTATTCAGTGAAGGCGAAAGGGAAGGAGCTTTTGGTGGGTGCAAATGTTGTTCATCACCCACAGACCTTAAAGCATCGCGTTAGGACTAGGCTCCCTCTTTGCCACAATCATCACTGCCTGTGTTACTCTCGGTTGGTCTGTAGGTTACCCCGTCTGATTGTTCTTGATTCTAAGGTCATTTGGTTAATCACTCAAGTTCAAACAATAACCGATGAAGCTTGAAACAAGAAACGGTCAGTTCTAATCTGTATCTTTTCTATCAGAGAAGCAAAGACTAATATTATAAAGCCTCAATTAGGATAATGATATTGACAGTGTGGTTTTATTATAGCACCCTTACTGGTTCTGAGATCTTTCATGGTGGTTAGGGTTTTTATTTATAAGAAGTTTCAGAAGTGTCTAAAATAAGAAGCTATGATATTGATTACATCATGGGGTTTTTCTCAATTTGTATAAACCCTTCCCTCTTTCTGGGAAGTTTGGAAGACCTACTTCGGCTTGGATTGTAGGATTCAATAATGCAATTCTTCAAACATATTTTGTGCAATGTTCCTTTTTAATACTCTAATTTATTATGTCCCTTTCGCATTCTACTTATTTCTTTACTTTTCTCCTAACTTTATCATTTGTTGGGACATTTTCTAATATTTTTATGTATAGGTCCAACCTTTTATGATTTTTTTTCTTAGTGCCATTGCATGAGTCTTTCTTTACAGATATGGTGTCAAACAAATCTTTTTAAAAGCGAATAATAATCTTTTAAATTATGTTTCTTAAATTAATGTAAAGTACATTATCGTTAATTTGTTAACTAAGAGCTTAAGCTATTGGGATAAGTTAGTAATTTGATGTCGTAGTGGATTAACTAGAATCCCAAGAAAAAGAAACGGCATTAGTTAAATTACCCTAAATCTCGAGAAAATGAAGTGTTGGTATGATATATATCATGGTTAATTCATTCCTTCAACATCTTAAACTTTTACTTAATACTTATCACTTAATAACTTAAGTTGAGTTTAAGTTACTTTATTTTTAAGTCAATAAATCATCTTAGTCATTAAGTTTGATTTACTTAAATCAGGGGGAATCTCAGATTGTATTACGTTACTTAGCTAACTGTCCATAAACCTTCTAAATCTAGGGTAAAATGACAATAAGGCTTTTAAGCTTTTGAAACCCTAACAGTCATATGCATTTTAATGCACATGCATTATTTTTTTTAGGAATTATTTAATTGCTAAATCTTAGAAGATTATTTCAAAAAAACCTGTTTGGAATGATGTTTAGCTTGCACATTTAAAATAGTAAAATTGATTATTGACATGATCAATTGTTGGAAATTACTTATTTCACAAAATATTTTTTAAAAATTAGGGGAAAATAAGAATTATCTTAAAATACACCCACTCCATCCATTCACCGTTTGAAATGGGAAAGTGGAACCAAATTTTAGAAAAATAAGCTAAAAAGGGAATGAGGCATTATGAAAACAAGGGGTACTCTACTTGGAGAGTGAGATAAAGAGGAAGTGAGAAAGAGAAGTTGGGATCCACTCCAATGCATAGTGGTTGGAGATCTCCTATATGTTTTCCTTATGAAATTATATTTTAAACTCAGTATTTGAAAAAATGTCATTCAATGTTATTTTTTACAAAAAAAATAAAAAAGAGAAAAAAAATTATTTATCATCCAATTAAAGAATAATAATTTAAATTTAGTGTAACATGATGTATAATTTCATATAAATTGAATAATCAATCACTTTAAATTTTGTAATGAATTTTTTTTTTCTTATTTGGCTTTATATAAGAGAAGTTCTCTAAATGAATAAATAAAAAGGTTAAATTTAACATTAAGAGAGAGTTTATTTGAAAATGTTAATTTAAGACATTCAAAGGAAAAATAAGCATTTTTTATGTACCATTCTTATCTCTCACGAAAACCCTAGCAATCCCTCCCTCCGTTCTCTTATTCATGCCTTTGTTTATTTGGTAATTTTTGATCTGAAATCACTCATTCCATCGTTTTCTTCCTCAAATCTAGGTTTTCTTTTTCAATAAAGTAGTTTATTCCATATCAATCTGGGTTTGTCTTTGTTTTTCATTTGATTTTTCATGTTTTTGTCTCCAATCTGTTGCAACGTGTTTTATCGTCAACTTGTTGCGGTGAGTAATTAATGTTGTCGGCAGTTGGAAACCCACCTATTCATATATTTTCACATAAGCACTTTACATGGAAAAATTCGATTCGATAGATTTATCAAATCAAATCATATTCGGCAATATGTTGTAAATCTAAAATCTTAGGTATTCTAAGTATTTTGTTTATTATCAAATGTGTAGACCTTAAACCAATCATTTTTGTTATTAACCTAGATTCTGCATCATCTTTAAAGTTTTTAATACTTCCAAACCTAAATCTATAAATTTATCTCTTTCAAAAAAAAAATACTTCATAACCTAAATCAATAAATTTATCTGACATTTCCATTCATTCTTTTTATTTTATTATTAACAATTATTAAATAGAAGGAATTACCACTTCTTTTATCTTTTTTTAAGTACGACACACATGAAAGTAAAGATTTAAGTAAAACAAAATCCACAATGGATTCAATTTCCAAAATTAAAAATTTCCAAATAAAAAATTCATACAAAATTAGAGAAAAAAAGGGATTTTAGATTATCTATTTGAAAATTTAAATTGTTATATCACCTTTTAAGACATGCAATCCATATCCCCTCTAATGCACGGATGAAATTGACTTGAAAGTTGTTGCCACCTAACACAAAAAAGGACATTATGGAAAAATCATCTATCTCCTCTTTCTTTATCTCTTTTATATTTTTTTAGTAATTTTTATTAATTTATTTAGTCTTTAAATAGAAGAGGAGGGCCAGCTTAGACAGTTTAATTCAAACATAAGGTTGTATTTGTTCTTATATTGCTTTAATCCATTTTGAGAGGGGCTCTTCCCTCTAGGATTTTAGATTCTTTTTGTAGACTGCGTAGACCCACATCCTAATGACCAAGGCCATGTTTGTGTCCTTCTGAAAAGCAATTTTTTGTTTTCTTTCCCTTTTAAGAACATAAAATACAGTTTGTCTAAAATATTTTAATTGTTATCATATATTTTCTAGAGCTATTTTAAAAATAATATAACAAATATGAAGAATAAGAATAACCCATAAAATATATTTTAGAAAAATAAAATAATTTCAGAACACTTCATGTTTCTCAAAACCTAATTTTTAAAACAATTTTCAAAAACTTTAGCAAACAGACCCTTAAAGTAAAAACCAGAGGACTTAGGATTCTTTAATGTAGCCAGCCTCCTTCAAAAGAATTGGTGGCAGAGACATGGTTACTTTGAGTTTGAAAAGTGAGGACTGGAAGATTGCCAACCTGGTATAAATTTAGCATTTGAAGAAGGCAAGCCCTAGAATCAGGTATTAGCCATGAAAAGCTGCTGCCATCTTTCAGCTTTCACGGCCTTGGTTTTGGCCGGCTTGGTTCATATATTCAACTTGTAGCATCTCTGATTCTTAAGAATGGAGGAAACTTGAATTCCCTGTTTCTTGCATTAAAGATAAGAATACTGCAATGTAGAAGTATCCCAGCATTATTATTTGTGTAATAAACAGAGCCCCTTTGATTGTATGTACTTCACATTCCAACCATATAAAGAGAAGAAACATCTCAGAATGTTTGTTCAGGAATGTACAAACTGTTTATCGACAGAGACTGATGATGGCAAAGTTTCTAGCTGCCCCGGTAAGTAGAGAATGAGAATGGAGACAGCAGCAGAGGAACGTGAAAATGTTCCCATTTCTGTGATTCCCTGATCTCAAACAGGATGGAGACATAGGGAAAGAATCCGGAGGGGCAGTACTTACCGGTGTTGAAACTTATCTTGTATACACCCGGGCTCAGGGCATCGATCATGCTCATCAGTTGACCACTTCGCCCGTCTTTATCAGTGATGGAGGATCCTTCAAGTACCCAACAACCAGACACATCTTCCTCGCCAAACAAAGGACGGGGTTGATTGCCTTTCCACATTTCTAGCCGCACTTCAATGCCTGCAGCTGGAGATCCGCGTGCGATGTCCAAAACATGGGTTGTGATGGGTGGACGAGTGCGATGTGTTTTCCCAGCAGAAGACTCAGAAGGAACTTGCAGATGTGCTCCAATTATGCTCACACGATCTTCTATCATTTAAGCAAGAACAGCATTGAACAATTCATTTTATAAGATTAGTACAATCAGAGGGGAAAACAAGTGAGATGATATGGGTGATACAACTAGAAACTCAGGCACAAGATAAATTAATGGACATCAGTAACTATTAGAAGCTCGGGGGAAAAATATCATGAAAACTTTGGGAGGTTAGGTGCCCACAGAATCTAAAAATAATTAAAAATGAAAAGAAAGGAACTCAACTATCGGAATTTGAGAGAGACAAAGCAGCTGCTACTGAAATAAAATAAATAAATAAATCACAAATGGCCACTGCATGGATATCAAGTATAAACCAAGAATCTTGCAGTAATATCCCTATGCTTGCAAATTTGATAAATAACTCATGAACAATGACCTCGGGTTACAAACAGAAGCAAACAAAATGCATATAAATTTAGGATTTGGTCAGAAATTAGGAATTTCCTTGACAAAACCAGATGGTGCTAGAATTTAAATCAGCAAACCATACCTTATCTCATGTAAAGTAGGGTATGCTATACCTTTTGGACTTCATATCCAGGGAATAAAGTAGGGTATAGCATGCATATGAATCTTCAATGTCAAGGTGGTTGAATTATTATATTGTTCACTAAAATAAAACCTCCATAGTGTGAAAAGGATCAAAATTTATCAAGTTATGGCAGGTCAACCAGTCAGAATTCCAGGGTAACATTCTGATGGGAGTGCAAGCATTTAGACGATGTCATGTAGGTAAATGCATGAACCTAATTATCCAAATATCATCTAAAACAGAAAAGCAGTTCCAAAAACTAAATTACCTCCTGCTTTTTGCAGAGTTTCGTGTTTCACTGCTGATTGAAGCATCTTTCACTTTAGTTGAAAAAAGCTTGGCAAGACGCAGTTCAGTTACTTTCATTTGTTCGTGGGCTGCAATCTCAAATTCAACTATTGGCCTGTTTAGGTACCGTCTCTGTAAGACAGGATAATTAAGCATTAACACCAAATTGTCTGACCTCAGAGGCTCAACTTTGGGCCTGTATGTTACGGTACAATTACAAGGTCAAAGCAATCAGATTAGATTTAAGGACAAAGTAACATCAGAGTAATTTTATTCATATTATAATAAAAATAAAAAAAAAACATGCAGAGTTTGCAAAACATATCTCATGTGTTTCAAAAAAGAGAAACATGCAGGATTTACCAGCAGATCTCATGTGTTTCAAAACAGAGCAGTTTGCTCACATTCTTGGATGTCTCACTACCAATATCAGCAAAAAGGCCAATTCTCCATTATATTTTACAGCTGCTTTGAAGACAAATTGCAAAATGATTAGCGACAATCCTGCTAACAAAATTCTTCATGGTCTTTCCAAGTATCATTGTTGAGCAATTTTTCGATAGTGGATTCAGATCTATTGTCCTGCATTTATAAATATCAGTAAATCACACTAAACTTCCACTTAGGTACATGGAAATTGCAGAGAGTTCCCCTCCTTTCTGAAAAACTAAATGAGCCATTCTTGAGATGTTGGTCAACTTAGATGACCGGAGTCATGAAACCATTAAGGAGCTGATGTAACCATGCAATACCAATATACAAAAACTAATATTTTTGTTCTTAAATTCCCCACCAGCTAAAAATAAGACTTAAAAAAAAAATCTCCAATTATCTCAAATTAGTCTATACTACTTATTAGTTGTAATTGCCACGTGTCGCCTGCTTTCAGTGGTAGAACGTTCATCGTTTAAGCAGACAAGACACATATAAGAGGCGGGGTTCCCAAGTTCAACTCCTAGTGAGGACAATTTACTACCTTGAAACTACAGTATATTCAAAAAAAGTTTATTAGTTGTGATTAGTCTTGAATTAGCCAACTCCAATCAGAATTAACTCCAATAAACCAATTGGCTACTGCATTGCACCAAACTTTGTCATAATCTTTTCTCTCCGATATTTCAACCCAAAATCAATGCTGGAAACCTAACCTTTTTCTCCATCATTGGTTTCCTTTCTAAAAAAGAATGGAAGTGCAGCACCATAGGTGGGAGATATCATTATCGTACCCCCATGGACAAGTGGAATCGAGACACCTCCATCGTTCTTAGTCACCCCCATTCTCTTCCTCCCTTTTCCCTTATTCTTATTCTGTTTTTCAGGGAATTATGAAGAACAAAACAAAAAATAAAAATTTCCATATGAGCAGTCACGGTTAACGCCAGGGGAAGCAGCCACCGCTTCGTCTCCATGGTTCTAATTTGCCCCCTCTTACTTTCCCCTTTTCATTATCCTGTTCTTGAAGGACAAAAGAAAGAGAAAAGATAAATAAATGAAGAATCAGTCATTCATGTTTGGGAACAATTGTGGTTGTACTATGATAGACCTCTGCCCATTTCACCTCTCTGTCTCCTCTAAAAACCCTCAAATATAAAAGCACAAGAGAATGTGAACAGGATAAACCCGCAATCCCCTTCCTTTTTTTTCTCTACCTTTTGGAAAAAAAATAAAATTTATTATTATGATTTTAAAAAATAAAGCACAAATAATATTTTTTTTCTATTTATAAACAATTTAGTGTATTCTATTTAATACTTACAATATATGCTCCCATATTGAATTTTTTAGATCAAATATTTTGTATAATAAATTGATCAACATGAATGTCTTGGAAAAAATCATGCAGAAGAAAGGAAATAGAACACAGCAAAGTTATTTGAGAGCCTGGCGCGCAAAAACACCTCTTGAGCCTTGAGGCGCAAGGCGCACTTGAAGCGTGGATTTTTTTAAGTGAGGCACACCATATGTCTAATGTATATTTTATGATACTTATGATGCTTGTTTCCTATTTTTACATGACTTTCTCGCAATTTCTTGGCTATTTTAGCTGATTTTTTGCTTCTCCGTTTCTACAAGGATTATACAATAGTTGGGAGGGTTAAGGCTTTTTTAGGAATTGAAACATGGCACAAATGAGGTTGGAGGGGCTGAAATCCCGAAAATTAGGCATCTACAGCCAAAACGACGTCGTTTTGGTCCTTCTAGGTCCGAAACGGCGTCGTTTTTGATGCACCAGAATTTTTTTTTTAACTCATGGTATAGCTCAAAACGACGTCATTTTGGTCAAGTTAAAATAACTTATCCAACCAAAACGACGTCGTTTTGGTCGAAAATGCTCGAGGTGAGGTGCCTCCCCTAAGGCGAGGTGATACCGGGGAGTGGTGGCGCCTGGGCTTTAAGCACGCTTGAGGCGCGCCTTTGATAACTATGGTCCACAGGATGTGTATATCCCATCCACTCAACGTGATCATAGCATACGATCTAATGTCTACCAGAATGTGAATATAACTTTTATGTCCTACACCATGTTCTTATCCTGAATATCAAATATGATCTCCAAGGATTGACTAAGAACTCTTATAACCTATGATAGTTAAGGTCGCTTTTGCAAACTTGCAAAAAATATAGAATAGTTAACAAAAACCATCATGCAATCATACAACATGTCAGTTTGTAATCCAATTTTCCACATACCACTGTAGCATTGTGCATCTCAGTCAAAGAGATAGTTCGTAGTAAGGCAAACTCAGCTTGAAAAACGAAGTCTTTCAAATTTTACCTTTAATTCAAGAAGTATTTGAAGCAGTCCTCCCCAGATGCACATATAAGGAAAATAAATCCAAATTTTTTCCAGTACCGAGCATTCCATTCAGATAATTCCTGCAAAACAAGGAGGATGACTGTCTCAACATTTTCAAAGTTGAACACTCATAAATATATCTTTAAAGGGTGAAAAATGACATTAAAATCAATTGCATTGTAAACTGTTTCTATTTGTAAACTAGATCAAGCAGTGCTCAGAATCCAGGATTTCATGGAAAGGAGCTGCATGAAAACTTTTGTCAGCTTATACTTCAGTTTGAGTTTGTTCCTTTACATATTTGGTTTTACCAACATAAAAACTCAGCACAGGTGGACTTCAGGAATATTGATTAGAAATGGAAACCACATTTGCAATTGATCCTATAAATTGCATATATACCTGTAAGCTAGAATCAGAGGCAGTTTGCATTGCAGTTGATTGTTCTCCCTTGCTCCACCTAAAAATAAATAAAAATAAAATCTTCATTGGTTGCTTACAAATGAAGGTATATTAGCATACAAATTAAACTTAGTACACTAGTCCAGGAAGTGGAAAAAAACTAGCGCATATGCATATGCAACATTCCACTAACAAGATAAAGGGGAAAAAATGTTTCTGATAAAGTTCTTAGAAGTTTCATGAGCAAGTTAGTTTTCAGCTATTTGATGACATTTTGGGGTAGTCAAGAACAAATTCAGCACTCACAACATTGAATAATGCATTAAAACTGCTACATGATAAGCTCTACATTAATTTTAAGATGTGTTATTTTTTGACTGAAAAGGTTGTTTTTAAGGCTATGCTGCTTAACTGTAACCTGCAGGCGATGAATATTCTAATTTGGCCTACTCTTAAAAACCATACCTCTGTTTGAAATTTACATGGTTTTAGTTTTTTTTTATTGTCATTTTTTTTTGATCGAGTAAAGGCGGTATATAGATGAAAAAGCAGGCTCAAGGCTCCCAAAGTACACAAGAGAAGTACAAAAGGGAGAACACAAAAACACTCTCACCTACCCCAACCAAGTCAAAAACCCCACCAAAGAATTTAAGTTATCAACACTATACAACTTAGCCCACGACCACAAGGTAAACAAAAAGGCAGATTTCATCCTGTGAGCAAAGGGGCCTCATTCTCAAAAGCCACCCTATTCCTTTCCTTCCACAGCGTCCAGAATAAACAAAGAGGGGCCGTCAACCAAACTCTCTTCCGTTTTTTGCCAACACTATCACTTTGCCAAGCAAGGAGAAGTTGGAGAACCGTTAAGGGAACACCCGAGTTAGAATCGGTAATTGCCAAAAGATCACAACATCTTGGCTCGAGCGATGGATAAGCGGAGATGATTACATTGTTTCGCAATGTCTTGTCCTTAAAAGCACTGTGCTGGGGATCTCTACCATCTTTAGCTGGTCAAGTAAGCACTTTGCCCCGAGAAGCTTAGAAGCCAAAAAAGCAGGTTGGGGGAACAGTGGGTTCGGATGGAATGAGGGAAATGCGTAGGGAGAGAATGCATCAGCTTACGGTACATGAGTCTAATTGAAAAACCATCAATCATAGTCTCCTTTAATAACAGTCGATCCTCTTAAAGGGCTAATTTTCTTGTTGTGAAGGAAGTGAAGGAACCTTTCAGCTCTTACTCCCACGTCATTAAAGGTCTTAGGAGAGGCGGGGATCAACCCGTCCTCCTTGAGGAATCCAGGCTTATCTGCTACCTAGCATCTTTGTGTATTGCCAAATTGAGCAATTGGGAAGGCATTACCTGACACGATCTCATCGCGCAAGGGTCCTTCTAAAGCCCGGCCTCCTTCCATTTCCTAAGGAAGTAGTGTTTGAGAAAGATAGATCATTCTTTCGATGTCTTTCCATAATCGATCCATATCCTCCCCAATGTCCGCCTTGGCGCCACAAATCAAGGTGTCGGGTTGACAACGTCGGCCGCGGAATACTCGTGAATGTGGGAGTAGCGCAGAGCCACTGCTCACACGAGAATGGGCGAGAACTCAACGTAGTAGAGGAGGTACCCTGCGAGAGTCTGAGCAGTACGATAATCAACAATGACCACACGAGTCTGCATGCGAAGTAAAATAATGATCGGCCAGGCTGCCCATCGTGCCGCCAATCTGTATCGAGTATATACTTGCAACAGAGTTATTGCATTACTCTTACCTGACATATATTAAACTTTGGGAATTTTTAATGCATGTATCTGGCTGAATCTGAAGCCTTGGCCGGCTTTCTTAATATGACCTCTAGTGAGGCGCGGAGTCTCGTGCACCTCACATTGCACGAAATGGTGATCCTCGACCCGAAGGTGGGCAAAGTGATGGTGATAATTTCCTCCATGGGTTACTCCACACCTAAGTGCGCGTCGTAGTAAACAATCACGTTCAAGCGATTTAAAGCCTCTTCGAATGTCTACATGACCAACCCATGTCTCGAATCCTCATCGACTCCCTCACATATACTGAGGCCCGAATGCGAGTAAAATCACTTTTCAAAACAAAACTTCTTGTTCGAAAACACACTGCGAATTTCGGTGAAGTAGTGGACTACCCTCGGCGAATGTGTTGGAGAACCTTCTCACATAATTCGCTGGGCTCTCCGACGTGTAATTGTTGGACCATCTCCCAACACAATTCTCCGGAAAATCATCCATTGAAATTCCTTTCGCAACCATGTTCGTTTTTCTTTCAATTTCATGTCATGCACTCACACCTAATATTCTATCTTGATGCATATAGGTCATGATGTCGATTCAATACATTCATGCTAATATATTCAAATGCATATATATTAACGTAATTAAATCGCGTAAAGCATGTTATACAAATTATAATCAATTACACTTAAGAATTAGCTACGTAATTTAATTAGCAATCTGGCGGTCGTTTGAATCGCTCCGGCGTCGTAAAAATTCACACAAAATATTCCGTCACTATTCACGTGAATGAGTGAAACCCTTCGGGTTACTTGTTCGCGACCACAATAGAAATTTTCTCCATTTGGTTCAAAACTTTTAAAAGGCGGTTCTGGAGTACAAACAAGTCTCGAGAACATTTCTAACCGTTCTGTATTTCTTGGCAGAAGAATAACGCCAAGTAGGAAAAGATCCCTACATCTTGGAGTTGTCGGAACTCCACGAATCGAATGACCGCAGCGTAGTCCTTGCCGCGTAGAACGCTTTCTTCTTACTCAGTCGGCAGAGCGGTGCGATCGGCAGAAACCTAGAGAGAAGCCACTCACATCTCTGCAAGCGAAATTCGATACACACAAACCACCCTCTTGCCCAGGTTTTGGTGCTTTTGGAGAAGAAGACCACTATTCGACTTTTGTCTTTTTCTTCGTTAACAATTTTATAATTCCACATGTGTCGCTTCTCTTGGATTTTGGCCTTGGCAGCCCCATCTGACCGTCATTTCACCGTCTCTCTAATCTTGCAACATATGTCCTGTGAGTGCATGTTATAGGTGACTTTTGCCACATCACATGTCGTTTTCACGGCACCGATGCCAGGTGCCTCGAAAAACATCTGGTATTTGTCTCGAATTTCGACGAGGGTCGACGTGGTAGCGGCTAGATTTGGCGAGGCGATTCAACGGTGAAGTCCGTTTAGTCATCAGAGATCTAGAAAAATTTCGATTTTTACGAAGTGATGCGATTTTTGCCTTTAGAAAATTGGAATTTTCCGGGTCTTACATCCTTTGGTGTTCGGCCCGTCTTCCTCTACGAATTTGGTCGCGATCACGGTCTCCAAAGTATCCTCTCATTAACAAACCTTGACACCCTTACATAGCAATGTTTATTCATCTTAGAGAAGCATCTCACATTAAACCCCTCTACTTTTCTCACAGGCATACCGGTTTCAGGTTGACAAGGTGTGGTTTTTCTTTCTGGGTGCCGCCCCACCAGGAGAAAGTCTCTGCGGATCTTCTTCGGTCTAAAAGCGAACAAGCTTTGACATTCTAAACATAGAGAGAGAGTAAATGGGAGGCTAGGCAGTGTGCTCCAAGAAGGTGAGCCTCGCCTTTGACATATGTTGTCTTTCCGGGGATGTGATAACTACGAATCTTCTTTGATAGAATCCACGAGCCACTCGTAGCCTGTGAGGAGCCGCAGGGAAGACCGAGTCTCATGGGGAGGAACTTGACCCACGACTAAGCTCGGACGCTAATACCTCCATTCTCACCCTACCACGATTAGGATAATCTGCTCTTGTTCAGGTTAATTTTCAAGCCTGAAAAGGCTTCAAACCACATCAAAGGTCCATCACCAGTACATGGTTGCTCGAGTTGGCTTCTCGAGGATAGTATCATCAGCATATAAAAGATGAGAGATGACAATCTCCCCTCTATCTCTACCCTCAAACCTGCACCCATAAATGAAATTGCCTTCCACCACTCGCTTTAGTAGACAACTCAGGGCTTCCATTTCGATAACAAAAAGATAGGGCAATAGAGGATCTCCTTGTCTCGAGCCTTTGGAACTCTGGAAAAACCCCGTAGGAGAACCATTAAACAAGACAGAAAAAGAAGTTGTGGAGATGCACCAATTAATCCATCTAATCAGTTTGAGCGAACTGATCTCTCAATCTGCTGAGTGAAAATCCCTTGATGTCGTAAACTCAGTGTCCCGACTTACAAGAATCTCTTTCTCTTTCCTTCTTAGAATAGAGTCCACTGCCTCATTAGCTAATAAATTTGTGCAACGCGTCGAGAATCTATCTTCTTTCTACAAAGCGCGATGCGAGGCAGGAGATGTCGACCACATAACCCTTTTGATTCTATTGGTCAACACTTTCGATAAGATTTTGTAAGACTTCACCCAAGCGATGGGTCTTAGATCCTTTAGATCCTCAACAGAACTTCCCTTGGGAACCAAAACGGGAAATGTAGCATTGAGCTTTTTAACAAGGCGGATTTATGTGATGAGTCGAAAACTCATTGAATTTTAGTCCATTTTTACGATTTTATTACAATGTAATTGCTTGTTTTTATGCATAATATGTCTGTTACCAAATTTATATTTTGCAAAAATTTATAGCATAAATGAAAATTCAGTGGATCGAAGTGAAAGCGAGTTCAATGGCAGGTGAGAATTTGCGACGGAGAGAATCAGTCGTGGCGAAGTCATACTATATTGAATGAAAAGTCGCTATACAAAAAGAGAAGTTACAAGACGCGAAAAGGGCCTACAAAGGATTCTATGTCGCGACACCACTCGAGGTCGACACCAAGGGGACGCAACCAGATTACGCCACCGCATAATCGATATTTCGCACTATAAATGGTTGATGACTAAGCTTACAGCGTCTCTACTCAAGCAATTTTATGTCATACAAAATATAAGTTGGGGACTCCAATCAAGGTCGCGACCAGGTATTTATGTCGCGACTACATTTAAGCAACCGGGATAAGAGCATAGGCAAGAAGAGCAACCATTCAGTCGCGACCAGAAAAAGAAGATGAATTGATGGGAAACTGTTGTGAGTCAAAAATGAGGTTGCGACAAGATTGGAAGAAAGAACGGTCGCGACATGCTTTTGAAGTCGCGACAAGAAAACAAATGTGTCAGAATTGGTCGCGAATCTCTGCGTGAGGGAAGAACAAAAATGGTGTCGCGACATAAAATGAAGTCATAATAATGCATTATAGAAAAGGAAAGACAATCAGTTTTACCACAAAGAATTGTGGTCACGACATCAAATGCAACAAGAGCAAAGTGATAAAGGCAACCATTCAATCGCTGAAGATATTTTTAGAACGCACCAATAAAGAAGCTAAATTGAGAGAAAACTAATGAGACTAAGAAGTGAGGTTGCAAAAGGATGGGGAGAAATGATGTCGCGACATGCGTTTAAGGTCGCGATGCTTTAAGGTCGCGGCTATTACTCTCAAGAAGAAAAAGAAACTTAATTGTCGCGATTTCCAAACCCATGTCGCGACAAGACAATGAACAGACAACAATTTTAAGTCGCAACATGAAAAGGGGAGCTGTGACCAAGACTCAATGGCTAACAAAAGAAATGGTGTCGCGACATGCTTTTGAGGTCACGACACAAAATGCAGTAGAAAGCAAACAAAATGCAGTCGCGACATGAACCTGGTGTCGCATAATGTAATTTATTAAGAGGTCAAACAAACGGGTCGGAATAAAGATCAATATAATAGCAACATTAAATGATGTCACGACATGAAATTAAGGTCGCATATATATTTCAAGAAAGGAAGAATGTACTGTGTGTCGCAACCGTAAATAGAAAATTAATGGAAACCGTTGACCAGAAACAGTCGGGCGAATCGATAGAAGAAAAGAATGGCTGGGCGGCTGATAATTTCGGCGGTCCGCGATACAGGAATTACAATGATTAAAGAGAACTACTAGTCAACCTAATGTCCATCGCCACGACAAGAAACAAGGCACTGGAAGAAATTCGAAGTCGCGACCGCTAGTTGCCCAACATAATTGAATGATGTCACAACCTGAAAGAGAAGCTGTGACCAAGAAGTAAGGAGGCTAACAACAGAAATGATGTCACGGCATCAAATCGAGGTCATGGCCACGTAAATGCAAGAAGGCAGAGCCGTCGCGACATCGAATTGAGGTCGCGACATCGAATTGAGGTCGCGACACCAATTCCTGGAAACAAGAAAAGGGGGTCGCAACCAGAGTTCTCACTGCTGACAACTAAAATGGTCACGACAAAGAATTCATGTCGCGACCACTAATCAAATACAACTGAAGAAACAAGTCACAACAGAAAACATCAAGTCAGCAGTCGCCACCGTAAGAACAGTGAAAGAACGTTGCTACTAGCTTTCCGGGTCACGGCAGATCATGACTGCATCAAGATTGGCGTCGCGACCGCTTCGTCGCACCAAAACAAAGGTCAGCTTATTCATTTGTGGAAATCCACCTGAGCCTTCGAATCAGCCCAATTTTCCGAAGTTATAACAAAGGACACGCTTTAGTAAGTAGCTTCCGCTTTCCAAACTCATTGTCTGGGAGGACGAGGAAGACTAATCAGATATTTTAGAATAGACTTTTCTTTTCTTTTATTTTCTTTTCTTTTTCTAGATCTGAACCAGTAATCTGTTATAATGTAGAAGCTGGATTTAATTTTTCATTCTCTTTCCACCTACTACTTAAATCAATGGTTCGTATAATTTTTGGAATTGCTTTCTTCCAAAGGGAATTATAGTTACAAAGGATGTTCTTGATCAGTTACTCCATTGTTATCGTGATTTTAATCGAGAAGCACAGCTCATTGAATAAACTATTGTTAGTTGCGTTTTCTCGTTTGAATTGGAAGGAATTTCCTAAAATTTGGATTTTGATTTATTTGATTGATGTTGTTTGTGAATTGAGTTTGCCCCAATGAGAATCAATACCATCTCTAAGGAAATGTTTCTCGCTCTCGATTTCCAGAAACCTTCCTGAGTGACACAGTATGGAGATTCTCGAGAGGTAGGAACATTTAGCTTCAGGTGGGTATGTTAAACTATCATTGCCAACTAAGGAGCTCAGAGTCATCATGGATTCCCCATTCAATTACAATTGAGGTCAAGGGAGATATTTATCAATTTAACTCATCGTATTTCATCTTAATCATTGATAGATCTCGATCCCGTGTTAGCCGAGATCTAACTAAGGAGAAGGAAAATCCATCGATCTAAAGGATGAGTCATCAACCATTTTGTGGTAGAGTTTTGCAATGACCCAAACTTGGTATGCAAGAAATCTGCAGTCTTAAGAAATGGGTATGAAGTATTGAAAAAGAAAATACTCAGATCTTATAAAAGAGTGTTTCATCATTATAACCATTGGGGACCTCTTGCTTGAAAGAAGAAGGACCTCTAATTAGTGAATAATGGAGAAATCCAAGTCAGACATTAGGCATCTTGACAAACTAAATCCAAAAATCAGATGGAAAGAATCAATGAATTAAATGCAGAAATTGACTGTTCCACAACAATTTCATTTAAGCGTTCATTTCTAGCAGAGATCTGATTCAGTCCAATTTATTTGTTAGTTCAATTCAAATTTTATTTTTATTAGATGAAAGTAATATAGGATTATTCTCGTTTTTAAATTCCGCCAAAACTATTAAAAGGAGGTTCAAATAGCGTGGGATCTTATGTTAGGTAGTTGACTCACATTCCTTTGGTCGATCTCTGGGAATGATATCTACTTACATCCAATTTTTTACTACTTGAATGACCCATACACACTTGCAAAGGTTATCACAAACCTCCATTATTAACAATTAATATAAAACTTGGCTTTTATTCATTTTCAAACAACTCTATTCAACTTTGACATAGATGCAAGAGAATTGTAAGGCTCCTGTATAAGTGTTAAATTGAGTGGTTTAGTCTATATTTTCACAGACTAGCATTATGCTCAAAGAATTCCCTAAAGAAGCTCATAACCTCCTCTTTCACGAAATCCCAACTGAAAGACCAGAAGGTCAGTGGGAAACCATCTGAGCCTGGGCTTTATCGCCGTTAAGCCCTGAGACTGTTGCTAGGATTTCCTCCTCTGTGAACAGTTCTTCCAACTTAGCAGCTTGATCTTCACCAATCAAATTGAATAGGAGATCAAGGAAAGGTGGGCACCAATTGTTTGAGGCTGAGATAAGACTTTGGAAAGCACCAACCAGACCTTCTTTAATCTGCTGTGCCCTCGACAAATCACCATATTGATGTTCCTAATATAATTCCTCCTATGAGAATTATCATTCTGTGGAAAAAAACCCTATATTTCGTCCCTTTCTTTCAACCGCATTTCTGATTTGCCTGAGACCTTCCAAATCAACCCACTTTTTATAATCCTCTCTAGCCCTCTCCCTCTTCTCCCTCTCCTCAGCTTCTTCCAAGGACAACTCCTTTTCCTTTTCCAAGTCATCCCAAAAAGAGATCCTGCTTAAAGCCTCCTTTTTTAAATCAACTCTACCGAAAACCTCTTTGTTCCAAGCCCTCAAAATTCCTTTTAGGGCCTTTAATTTGGAGGCCAAAACAAAGCTAAAGGATCCAGAAAAGTTAAGGCTTTACCACCAGCCTCTAAGGAGGTCCTTAAAGCCTTCAAACTTCAGCCACATGTTCTCAAACCGGAAGGGCGAAGGCCCGGATTTAATCCCTTCACTGTCTAACATAAAGGGGCAGTGGTCAGACACTGGTCTCGGGAGAGTACTTTGAAACACATTGCTGAAATGACTTTCCCAATCAGCCGTTACCAAAAATTTGTCAAGACGGGACATACACTGGTTGTTGTGGCCTCCCCTCCAGGTGAAAGGGCCCCCCTGCAAAGGGAGATCTCTAAGCCCCAACTCATTAAGAACTTCTGTAAAGCGCCTCATAGAGTGCAAGAGCCTACCCACCGTGTTCCTTTCATTGGGGGAAAGAACCATATTGAAGTCTCCACCTATGCACCAGGGCCCCTCCCACAAGCCTTTCAACGACCCCAATTCTTCCCAAAGTACTCTAAAGGCAATCACTTTTAGCACTTATTGTACAATTTATATTAATTAATAAAAGGCTTCTTCATTAATCTGATGCTCAAGAAGAACAACAGCTCCTTCAATCACTTTACCAAGAAAACCCCCCATTTGAGATTGTATAAGCGCCAAATCCTCATAAGGTTTCGGATTGTGTTGAGAATCATAGGATATTCTTAGGATATTCTCTTGTTTATCTCCTTCCTTTCTTGTACATTATTTTTTTTCCTTTTTATACTTTATTTGTTTCCTTTTTATGCCTTTCTAATGTATATATATAGAAGTCTCTATACTTTGTAACTCACTCATTCAATAAAGAAAAGCATTCTTTTCTGCTCTCATTTCACAGATTGTTTATCAATTCAAACTGAAGCTAAGATGATTATGGAAGCATAAGAGCTTACTGCCCACAATAAAGCCATTCATGCTCAAGTTTGTGAAAACTTCAAATAATCAAAACAACTTTGCAAATCTAACACCAATGCCCAAAGGAGGAAAAGTTAGTTTGAAGATGGAGGCTTAGTCATGGTTTATCAAAGAAAGAAAGGTCTCCAACTGGACCTTACAAGTTTACACAAAATAAGTTTGAGTCTCGTCAAATTATAAAAAAGTTGGTGCCATGAAGCAAGAAGAGATGATAGACCATCTACTTCTAAATGTGCAAAAACAAACATTTTATGGAGATGCTTTTTTCTTGGTAGGGTTTCGTTTCTTCTATGTCCAAGAGACTATTCTTAGTAGGAACGGGTTGCTAGATCGTTTTGACGCTTGGAGAGCGTACTCTCTTTACTTATTTCGACAGCTGAACGAGGTATAGATTGGCCTTTGGTGATGACATGCTTTTCCATCCACAAAGAATAAAGTTCTCTTTGATGTTTTCCTTGGTCGATACAAAGTTAAGCTGGATAGATTATTCATCTTCTAATCTCTATTTAGCTCTTATCGACTGGTCGAGATCTTGTCGAGGCTGTTTCCGGTTCATTTTGTCTGGTTGTTTACTTTTCCGTTTAACCCACGTTAGTGGTGGGTGTATAGGTATACTACTTTTTTTTATACCTCAAGTTGCAATTTTGGAGCCTCTTTTCAATTGAATTTGATATTTACCTATCAAAATAATAATACTAAATAATAAAAATTAAAAGAAAAAAGCTGGGACCAGATGCCCATCCTTTGGAATTTGCTAGATGGATGCTCTATTAGTACAGTTTTCAATGTGAGTGCCTAATTTGGTGGTACAGCTAAAATCTCGTAGAACCCAAATGAATTTTTAGTTAAGACAACAAATTATTCTCAACCAATGATTGATGTTTTATATGTGTGGAACAAAGACAACCAGTATGAGACTTACATCCCAAATACTAGTTTATCAATTGAAGCATCAATCGTATCATTCATTGATTTGAGCTCAAGAAAATAAAGCGACTGATGAACAACCGTGGAAGGTATCAAATTTTCAGTGAAGAGAATGATGCAATGTAGTGGTGGCTCAATGGAAAACTAAAGGATCAAATGTTATCATCAGAAATGAGACAATTTTACAATAAGAACTTTGACTCCCTATATTACTAGCCATATAAGTGCGTTGAATGAAAAGAAGGGTCGTTAGTATCCTATAAAATATATTTCCTAAGTTTCCAGCTAGAACAAGTTTAATTCTCGTAAATTACATTAAGGCCTGTCACACAATGTGTCACACTTGGGATTAGTAGTGTCGAAAGCCTACCAAGAGTCTTATACGTATTTCAGTCAGATCTCGGGTCTCAATCTTTCCTAAAGGGGGATGGTCAGACAAGGAAGGTCTGCAACCCTCATTTTTCAAGAATTTATATGATCGGGTAATGGAAATTGGTTTAAGTCCCGAGGCCTCAAGGAAAGATTGTGTTAAGGGATATAGGAAATAAAATGGAATAGATGGACGCAATGAAGGAGCAATCTTTTCAAACCTTCTTCATCTCGTTTTCCGTATAAGAAAGATAAAAAGCCTTTCTTATGAGAGTCAGATGAATTTGTCGTTCCAAGTAAAGTGTATTTTTTTTCATGAGAAGCTTCTCAAGGAAAAGCTTTCACTCTAGATTAGTTGCAAAGGGGAGGATGACCTCTGGTGAATTACTTTTCTTATTAAGGAAGATGAAAAGTCAGTACATCACATCCTTATACACCGGGCCAGACCAAAGTTGAACATAGCCGCAGCCTGAGGTTATGTGGATAATGGAAAGTTCAGTAATACAAACCTGTTTAGGTTGACATTATTCTTTCATAAAAAAAAAAAAAGGATCTTTGTCCCGCAGTGTGTATTTTGGCACTATAGAAGGAGAACTGGAGAAGAACCATCAATCATTTGAAAACTAATAAAATGTCCAATCAAGAGCTAAAACTCACATTTATTTGTAACCTTTTGTTGTAGGATGGGTTGTATGAGATGGGGGATCCCTAACCATAGTAGATCTTATAGATTGTTTGGGATCTTTATAAAAGGCCTTTTGTTTTCATTGCCCTTTCTTTTATGATAATTTTTAGGCATCCTTTGTACAAAACTTGTATACTTTGAGATGTTTATCCTTGGCATCATTAATATACTTATTTTCTTTGTCCATAAAAAAGGAATGCAAGCATTCATATCAACTCCTGTATTAGTTGCATGAAATTATTATTCATGATTCCATACGATTAAAATTCAGAACTTATATGTCGATTGATGGTCATCACAACAAAGCGGGCCTGTCAGTTCAAACTAATTTGCCAAAAGTTAAATCTATCCCAATCTCATGCTAGCCAAAAATTCAACCCAATTCAATAACTTGCCTGACGACATGAATATTGTTCAACAACATATCCCTCCATCATATATTTATGCTTCAAAACATGTCACTCCACATTATTGCTGTCTTGATGCTGACTTCCACTGAAAATTGAGCACCAACCTCCAACCCATTTTAGACGAGTTTCCTCAAGTAATCCTTAGAAAATCCACCCTTCTATGCTCTAACTTTCATAGAGTATTGTCACTCTTTCACCTTAACATTATTTTTTTTTTATAAGTAAACCAAAAAATATATCTATAGAGAAAAGAAGGGAGCCAGTCCACATTATTCCCCTCTTTATTACCACCGGCATTTGAAAAAGAAAAAAAGTGTGCTGATGGGTATTTTCCATTCCTACTAGTGTCACAAAAATCAGATTCCCCCAACTTGATATCTCTAGATCAGCTAATTCAAACCATCAACACAAGCACATCATGGCTTGCAAACATTAGGTTGAGATAGGACAAACTAAACAACACACTAGTATCAATTGGGTGTTTAGTAGATAAGGTTTGGCCCACCCGCTCCAAAATTCTCTCAACCCTTTGGCAAATAAAGTTATGAAATAATGATCACTGGTAGGCTTATTCCACACCTAATTTGACAAATCACATTCCACCAACTTGAGATCCCTAAGTATCCCCACAATTAAATCACCATCTCCAAACATAAATTTACACAGACAGAAAGAATTCAACTGCCAAATAGTATCAAGTGATGCCCAGGAAGATGGATTTGGTTGAATCTTGCCCCAAGTCTCTATGGGCAGTGATTTCACCTCTTTCCAACTGGGCATCTACAACCTATCCAATTCAGACCTATCACCATTTTCCAAACATAAATATCTATAAATAAGAAACTGAAGTATGTACCGGTACACTCAGATGATTTGAAGATGGGAATTGGCTAGATCCTGCTTCAAAGTCTATCAACCTCCACTTCAGTCCCCCCATTAAACATTCATATTTGAGAAGAAAAAAACATCAAACTGTCTTCACACTCACTAGTTTAAGGGGAAAAACTTAACAGCTCATATTTATATCATCAAATTCAAACTTAATACAAGCATGGAAGAGAACTATATGGAGAAAACATAAAACATAAACAGAGAAGGAACTCAACTAGCCACTTTAGCATCACTTTGTGTTTAGGCAGAGAAGGTTTGGTTTGATCCAGATGAGCAGCGGTAAGGTCAGCCAACCATTCACATCAACCTGCAACATCAATTTAAACTCCAATTCAGTCCACCAAAATTTCTTAAAAAGAGAAAAAAAAAAAAAAAAGGAAAAATGCAGAGAGAGAAAGAGACCTTGTTGAACCATATGTCTCTTGCCGCATCCACAGCTATGATCCAGTTGGCAAATGGCCTGATGAGGCCATTTCTTCCAAATTTCTTGCTGCCACAGCAGGCAAGAAAATCTCATCAAATTTTGACCATTCCTCACTCTTTCTCTCAAGAACTGGGGCGAGACTGCAGTACAAATATAAACGTCGAACTGAAACACTGATCTGGGTTTGAGAATATTCACCCTTTTTAACAAGGTAGGCGGGTAAGAAAATTACCTAACTCCAAGATTTAAAAAACCGAACTATAATTGAATCAAATAAGGTCATGTTTAGTAGGTAGAAAATTGGGTGAATTATGTCTTGGGGTCTTGGGAACCCAAATAATTAATAGAAAGGTCTTATAAGACCTATATTTGACCTCAAAAGTATGAAACAAACAAAAATTAATGTTAAGGATATAATATTTTTATAATAATTCATTTTACCCTCGATGATGTAAAATAATAAATGCTTTTATTTATTAAGAAAGAGAGAAAAGTCTTCCATCTTCTTTCTGCTTGCGATGTTTAGGGTTTCAAATCTCTTTTTCGGGTCTTCTTTTTCAAATCTTTTGAGAATAATTCAAGAATCAGGTCCGAAGAAAGCCAGGAGAAGCTAGGTTAGGAGAAAGGGAAGAAGCAAAGAAGAGTGTTATGAAGGGCGGGCAAAGAAGTAGCACGCAAGAGCAGAGGGGCGATGAGAGACGGAAGGATCTCCGATTCCGCTGGTCATTTGTGGTTTTTGGAGACCCAAGGCCAGGAAGAAGGGCATGCTAACCGCTGTATTAGATCAAGAAAAGGAGACGAGCCGGGAAATCGCTATCATTCAAGAAGAACCCTAACAAACTGTAGGAAGAATTTTAAGCTTGGTTCGGCTTATTTTTGATCTCGCAGAGGTAGCTGCAACCAAGTCGTGATCCAAAATCTAATAAGATTTTTTCAGCATCCCAACCCTAACCCTAACAACCCGATCAAATTTTCAGGTACGAACCCTAACCCTATGCTCTGTTTGCTGATCTTTAGTGCTACTCCATCATTTCTTTGATCATTCTAAGACCTTGTATAATACTTCCGGTTCTAGATTATTTGTTGCATACCATACTTACGTAAAATTAAAGCCATGAGTCAAGTCAATCACCCATAATTAATATAAATGGCCATGGCTGAAGAACCTTAAGAAAGGGTAGACCATATCCCTTCTCTCTTTCAAAAGTAAGAAACACCCCCACAAAGAAAATTGGAAAAATAAAATAAAATAAAGTAACCATGTAAAAAAGCTACAATGATTTGTGTTTATATAGGGGAAGAGGAAGGAAGAGAGATCTCAAGATGTCAAGATGCTATGGATGATTTGTATATATATTTTACATAATGGGCAGTAGACCCCCTTCTCAGCTTTCTACACTTACCAGTGAAGACATGATTGATTCATTGATTAAAATTTCTAATGTCATGAAATCCATTCTTCATAAAAGTTGGTTTATGTTTTAATTTTACTCTTGAAAACAACAACTCCATAAAATTCTCGCACGTATGTCGGTTAGACATTTTACCATTTCTAATTAGGTTTTGGAATATTCAATGGTGCTTGGTGAAGTTACAAGTATGGAAAAACAGAAACTCACATTCACTTAGGTTGATGTTAAAGTTATGTTTTTGTATTACTCGGGTTTCAGCATCACAGATTCACATGTAGTATCGGGCTGTACCTAAAGATGGTGTCTGGGATAGTATGTCAAACATATGATATGGTGTAAAAATAAAATTAAATACAAGGCAAGGCATTATAACATTGTGTCAGTAAGAGAGAAATCATCATACACCTAAACCGAAACAAATAATAAGACAAGGAAACTTCTATTTATTGAAAATAACATAACAATTAACCTCAAATTTGCTTTGTTATAGTGTGAATGGAGCCAACCCGAATTTCTCCATTTGTAATAACAACAAACAAATTTAGGGGTTTTTTTAATGAAAATTTCAAAGTTCATATTTCATTTACACAAAAATATGCAATACATGTTTATTATCCGAAATACATTTTTTATATAGTTTAAATTAATTTATTACATTTTAAATAGGCTGATGGATGATACACAAACATTTATTGTTACGCGATGCTGAGGTAAACTTGTGCAACAAATGATGGGCTACAGTGGAAATACATTGGTGGTCGGGCAAAGGTATACATGTATGGGCGGAATGTCATATGTAATTCACAAGTAGAAATATTGGAGAAATTTGACATTTCCATGGAGCTTGCTAAGACGTACTACACCTCTAAGTTCAATCCCAAAGTCATCCAAGATTCGAAGATGCCGGTGACTTAGATAATGTGATCTCTTACGTTGATAATATTGTTGAGGTTTCTTACATAGTAGAATCATCCCTGCTTCAAGAGAATGAGGAAAATTCGCTGACCACATGTGGCAAAATAGGTTAGTAATTTTTAGATGAACGCCAGAGTTTTTGAAAGATCTTTATTATGAATTAATTTTATTCACTTTGTTTATACCATGCGTAAGCCTACCCCTAGTGTACTATCTTCCTCGTATTTCCAATAATGACATAACATGTGATGATGCTACAATCAAGAGGTTTTTCATTCCTAAGGTGCAGAACCGATTATACCCCATTAGAGCCTGATCAAGCCTGTGAAGCCATATCGGGTTCAGTCATACTTTCAAAAATGCCGAAGAGTTTCCAGAATGCGATATATCGATGTCTTTAGGTGGCCGTTCCAAGACAAGATTTGAAAACTCACTCAAGCATATGTCTGGCCAAATGCTCAATCGAAGTTATGTCCATGGAAGATAACATTTCATGTCAGTTATGTAATGAAATCTCATGAAGTTCATTGTACATTCGATAATCATAGCACTATATTATAAAGATCAATGTTCATCTAAGTTGAAGGTTAGTTCAAAGCTGGCTACTGCTATTGTGTAGGGAGATGTATTTAGGATTAACCTTTATTATCTCCGCCAAATATGCAAGGACTTTTCTCATGATCAGGCGGAGTGGGATTCAACTTATAACCAAGCTTGGCACATTAAAGAGAAGGCTAAGGAGCGTATTTATGGAGCTCCACGTGACTCCTATATGTTTTTGCCTTGGCAGCTTACAGGCTAAGGGAGATCAATCCGGTACTTTAGTTGAATATACTTCACCTGATGGTCACTTAGCCACCGGTCATCGCAGCCATGCATTTTCGATATAAGGGTTCATGCAAGGATGTCGGCCCAATACCGGCTATTGATTCTGCCACCTTAGCGCCATATAAGGGAGCTCTTTGTCGGCCATTGCATATGATGGTGATGATGGATGTTTCCTTTAGCCATTGGTGTTGCCGGGCCTGAAAATTATGAAGATCGGTACCGGTTCTTAGAGAAAGGGAAGATTTATCGATGGTAAAGAAGTTGTGATTATTCCCATAGACATCATGGATCTTCATGGCAGTTGTTTCGTAGTTGTTTCGACGTGGTAATCATGCATATTGTTCGCCACTTAAAGGAAAACTTTTACCACCGCTTTAATAGACAAAATATTGTAGGAAGAAAGGAAAGGAAGATGCTCGGGCGCTTTGGGGAGGGGCGTTAAGCTGCAAGATTAGAGGCGACTACAATGATGCATTTCAAAAACTTGTTCACCATCGAGGACTGACAAAAATGGGTTACCGAAAACAACCTCAACATCAAGGATGTCTAAGTTCCCCAAAAGCGGTGGATAAATGACCACCAACATCGCAGTCCTTCCAACTCATGGTCGAGAGTGAGCGCCATCAAACCATTTATACATTGTTGTTGACGCACATGGATAAGCTTGTTGGATGTTAACTCAACCACATTAATGCGTCTAAAAGTGGAGAAGTGTGGTTGGACCTAAAACCGAGGAGAAGCTCTGGCGAACATTACGAGGTCCGACCGACATCCGCGGTACCACTATTAGAGGCACATTTAGTGGTGTTCACCTAGCGAGGTATACTTAGTTGCCGACATGAACGAACAATCTTGTTCTTGCATGTCATGGCAAATGTCCGCTTGCCATGTGCTCATAAGCCAGGCCAGCCACGCTATTCAAAGCAAGATGTTTATGACTATGTGGATACATGTTTTCTTCTCTCAACTCATAATTTGATATATTCGTCAATTTCAACCATTACGACGCGATAACATGCCTAAACCTTCTCGATGATGGAAGCTTACAAGATGGAGAAGGCCATTCATATCCTACCCTCCTACCCTGAAATGTGAAGCGACCTCTAGGGAAGACTCCAAAGTCGCGACAGTCACGTCGCCCATAGCAGGCCTATTCATCGCTTCAGATGCAATGGAGTTGGGCACAATAGGTCAAATGTAATAACTTTACCGTGAGGCAATCATTTCATGTTGGAAAAGCTTATTCCTTGTGGTGTGTTAGATTTAGTCCATGTCATTTTGTTCATTGAGTTGAATTATTTGTTGTTTCATTTATTTGCTTTAGTCGACATTATGATGTTATCGGGATTGGCTGATGTATTTCCAACTCGTGATTAGCATCGCTTTTTTGTTCTTTGACAACAAAACTTATTGACTCCGTCTTGTCACTTTCTTACTTTATTTTACCTTTTCTTCCATGTCCTATTCACAATCAATAGATATGAATTAGTACATCAAGCACACAATCTGCATTAGCTTTCTCACATTTAATTAACATCATTCCAAAGTATGAATGTTTGCCTTCCATCAATTGACTTTTCTCAGATATTAAAAATATATGACTTTAATAATTGTTTGTTCATAGCGTGTTTTACGCTTTAATAAAATGCACTGACAGGAAGGGCAATGTCTGGCACACTTTATTTTAAAACCAGTTCTGTTTACATCTAACACAAATTGTTTTTTTCCATTAATATTGTTATTTTTATCACCAATGCAGGGTGCATATGATTTGTTGTGTGATATGAAAAAGCGGTTTGAATGGAAAAATGCAGGTCCATGAAATACGGGTACATACCTTGTATGCTGAGGTATCATTTGTACGCTTAGGTGTAATCACTTTACACTATAACAAATTCAGAGCTTTTTCGCTTTTAAAGACTAGTATATGCATATAACCTCTATTTTTCTATGAAACAAATTTATAAAACACACCAAACTATGTGCTAGTGCACTATTCTTAAACCGAGTTCTGCTTTACACCTTAAACATGTACTTGTTTTTCCATTAATAAGCGTTTGTTTTTTGCTTCCACCAATGCGATAAAGAATATATCTGTTGGTGTATATGGTGTTATTGAAATGGAAAAATGCAAATCCTATTTAAATGCGCAGCACAGACACCCCTTGTACGCTTAGTGCATTTGCTCCTGCATGTGCCAGAGTGCACCACCTTGCACACTATAACAAATTCATGTTTTTCTCGTTTTTAAAGACTAGTATATGTACAGTAACTCTATTTTCATGAAATAAATTATAAACACATCCCAAACTATGTGCTAGTGCACCTATTCTTAAACCCAGTTCAAGCGACACTTTAAACATGTAACTGTTTTTCCATTAATAAGCGTTTGCTTTTGCTTCCACCACGCGTATAAAGAAGATATCGGTGGTTTCAGGTATATGGAAAAGCTGATTTGAAATGGAAAAAAATGCAAATCCTATGAAATGCGCAGGCTTGTACACCCCTTGTACAGCTTAGTGCATTTCCCCGTCTGCATGCTTAGTGTAATCACTCTTGTACACTATAACAAATTGCTTTTCGTTTTTTAAAGACTAGTATATGCATATAACCTCTATTTTTCATAAAATAAATTATAAACACACTAAACTATGTGCTAGTGCACCTATTCTTAAACCGAAGTTCGTTACACCTTAAACATGTAATCGTGTTTTTCCATTAATAAGCTGCTGTTAGCTTCCACCAACGCGTATAAAGAATATATCGTGGTCAGTGTATAAGGGAAAGCTAGATTGAAAATGGAAAAATGCAACTATGAAATGTATAGCTTTGTACACCTTCTTGGTACGCTTAGTGCATTTGTCGAGGCAAATAGTGTAATCACCTTGTACACTATAACAAATTGCGTTTTTCTCGTTTTTAAAGACTCAGTATATGCATATAACCCTATTTTTCATGAAATAAATTATAAACACACCAAACTATGTGCTAGTGCACCTATTCTAAAAACCGGTTTCCTGGTTACAACTTTAAACATGTACTGTGTTTTCCATTAATAAGCGCTTATACTTCCACCAATGCGTATAAAGAATATATCAGGTTGGTATATGGCAATGATTTGAAATGGAAAAATGCAAATCCTACTTAAATGCGCAGGCTTGTACACCCCTTGTACAGTTAGTGCATTTGCCCCCAGACAGCTAGTAAATCACCAGACACTATAACAAATTCGTGTTTTTCTGTTTTTAAAGACTAGTATATGCATATAACCTCTATTTTTCATGAAATAAATTATAAACACACCAAACTATGTGCTAGTGCACCTATTCTTAAACCTAGTTCATTTACACCTTAAACATGTGCTGTGTTTTTCCATTAATAAGCGTTGTTTTTTGCTTCCACCAATGCGTATAAAGAATATATCGTGTTGGTGTATAAGGGAAAGCGATTTGAAATGGAAAATGCAAATCCTATGAATGTACAGGGCTTGTACACCTCTCTTGTAATAGCTAGTGAATTTGCCTTGTACAAATATGCACCACCTGGTACACTATAACAAATTGGTGTTTTTCTGTTTTTAAAAAGATTTAGCAGGTGATATAACATCTATTTTTCATGAAATAAATTATAAACACACCAAACTATGTGCTAGTACACCTATTCTTAAACCTAGTTCATGACATCTAAACACATCAGGTTTTTCCATTACAAGAGCTGGTTTCCACCAATGCGTATAAAGAATATATCGTGTTTGCATGTGGTTTTGATTTGAATGGAAAAATGCAAATCCTATGAAATGCGTAGGCTTGTACACCCTTTGCACGCTAGTGCATTTGCTCTTGGGTACAAGCTTAGTACTACCTTGTGTACACTATAACAAATTCGTGTTTTTCACTTGTTAAAGACTAATATATGCATTTTTCCTTTTTTGATGAAATAAAATTGTAAAAAAAACAATCTAATTACTAGTTTATTTATTTTTATATGTTTGTACATCTCTTGTAGATGAACTTTACTAGGTAGTTGCAAGAGATTTTCTGTGTTTCTACACCTGCTGAAAGTTAAAAGGAAAAGATCAATGACTTTGCAAAGCTTATTTGAACCTCAAAATATGCATTTTGACTAGTATTTTCTACTTCTTCTTTGTTTGTAGCACTATAATTATCAGAATGTATTTCTATTTTCTTGTTATTATCTTTAGAGAATGAAACATATAAAACGACTTTCCTTAGTAATTTTTTAATTTGTTATAAATAAATTTTCGCTACATTTTCAGTGTACTAAGTAAACCAAAGCTATTGAGAATCAAAAACATAAAAATTGAGGAATTCATTACTATATTTCAACTCCACTCCCACCATCAACATCCATTAAAAAATGAGTTCATCTATATGACAAGACCATTAAGAGCTAACTCAATGTTTAAGGTTTTGAACTCTGAACTGGCATATAGAAATCAGCTTAGAGTAAAAAGGATAAAAAATGAAAAATAATTTATAAAATATATATTTACCTATGAAAAAAGAAATAAAATAAAAAACAGCCCTGCTTTTAATATAATATGCCATGGAAATGTTGAAGCTCCAAATAAGAAGATAAGATTGTAATGAAAGGTACATTTATTTACATGGTGATAGTTCTATTAAAGGAGACAGGAGGAAGTCACTGCATGTCCAACTCTTCAAGCATCTCAAGCATTCCCTTTATCGATCTCGCAAGGTCAGAAGTTCAGTTCTTCTCCTACATTCAGCTGAGCTGGATCGCAGCCAATGCTCGGGTACCGATCGAGTTCATCGGTTAACATCAGCCCTCAAGCTGGTAAGATTACCCATTGTTGTCAAGTGCCTTTATGATTTAATGTAAAGTGAGAGTTCCAAGTATTCAAGCTTTAACCGCCTCAGAAGAGCTCTTAACCCGATTCAAACTAATTCAAATCCAAATACCAATACGAGCATGACCCGATTGTATCCACATTCAATCTTTTCTGCTTGTTAGACTCCCCAATATTTTCTGGCAAATGGGTGAATTGGTTTTAACTCAAATCGAGGTCAGATGAGGTTGATCAGGTTCCCAAAGAAGCCAGCTGACCTTAACCTCGTTTGGTACTGAGATTTTTGATCTACTAGGTTCACCAATCTCCCAATTGAACTGGAAGGTTTATTAGCCGGCTCGAGGGACATCAAGCTTTGCCAGAGCTCTAAGGCCGCTAATTGTTGGGCCGGGAGAGCTATGATTCGCTGACAAGTCTACCCGCTGATATCGATAATTTGTCAGGTCCTGGGAAGCCACTCTACCTTCATTAGATTGAACTTCTCAGTATCTTCTCACCTATAAATTCAAATTTCAAAACTATATTCAGATATATTGGAAAGAATTTCAATTTCAATTTGTTTCAATACTCCTCGCTGATTTGAACTAATATTTGCTTCGTTTTTTTTTTTTCATAGAAACCCAATAGCCATACTGCATCAAAATTAAAACAAATTTGACTTCTTTATTATATGTGAAGACCCAAATTTTATTTTTCGGGGACTCTTTTTCATCAGGTTTGGATGCTAAGAAAATATGATAACCTACATGGGAAACCTCAACTGGCTTTTCTATTCTTTAACTCCTAGAAATGGTAGCATCTTGATTCTTCATAATTTCAAAAACAAAGAGAGAAAAATAGGAATTCATGCCAACCTATCCGGTTTTTCTTTCCGACCTGCAATGGTATCATCTCTCCAAACATCACCATCGCTCTCTTTCACCTCATTCGTAATTCGGCAGAAGAGTCTGACGACTTCTGCTGAGACTCCATTTCCACATCCTCCACCTCTTCTGCTCTTCACCTCCGTCGAATGTCTCGATTACGCACATGGCCGCTCTAACATCCTCAAATTGGTGGTCTGTGGTGGTAATGATCTAAAGAGTCTTCGTGATCTCCTCCACTGTTTCTACAAAGACCGGTGATATTTCCGGCCTGGGCTTGGGCATTCCCATGGCTCCATTTCTTTGGAAAACCGTGAGCAAAGAGAAGAACAGAGAAAGAGGTTTTAAAGAGAAGAGAAAGAGAAAGAGAAAGAGGTTCGCTTTGATTGCTGAAAAGCACGAAAATCCTTTTAATTAATGATTCTCAGAAGTTCCACATCGCCGCCTATGGACCATTAAGGCATTTTTGTCCCGGGAAATGTTTATATCCTTAAAGTCAAATATAAGTGTTATGAGGCCTTATGTTAATTATTTGGGTTCCTAAGACCTCAAGACATAATTCACCCTAAAATTTTACTGCTTTTATCTATTCAAACTTTTTCAAAACAAGGAAAACGCTGCATTACGAGAATAAGACGAAACAAATTTTGAAAAACAAAGAAATGACCACTATTTTCAACATTTTATATATAAATCAGAACAGCTTGTGTTATTTCTTTATTTTCGAATTATGTTAATTCAAAAGTGTAAAGCAAACCAAATTATAAGTAAAAAGTGTAATGCACAGCAAAAATCAAGACAAAATCAAATGGCAAAATGAATAGTAACCCGTGAGATTTTAAACACATATTTTCATTGTTTTCATTAACTTCATTTTCAAGAAAATTGTTTTATAAAACCCGATTTTCTTATTCTTTATTTTCAACCAAATTCAAGTATCGGTAAACGTATTTTCGAAATGAAAACTAAAGATCGAATACATCAAAATTTTCATATTCTGAATTTTGGATAGAGTTGAAAATTTTCGTGAACTAAACGGGGCCTAAGTTTTCCGAGTTTTTTCCCAAACTAATATATATTATAAAAAAAATTAATAAAATTTGTTAAAAACCAAACTAATATCCAATTATGGTTTTATTATCATTATAACATTTCTTATTTTGAAGTTGATGTCATAGTCATCAACTATGGCATCAACTTAAAAAAATTTCAATATCATGGTCAATGATTACGGCATCAACTTAAAAAAAAATTAAACGTAATGATCGACTACGACATCAACTTAAAAAAGTTTGAATATCGCCAATCATATTTTATTATTAAAACTAATCGCCATACCAAATGACACGATTATTCGAATTTTTCTAAAATTGTTCATTTGATATTAAGAACATGACCACTATCCAAATTACATCCAATTTATTACACCTCCATTACAATCAATTCATCCAAAGTAATTCACTTATATCCAAATTACAACAAATTCATTACACAACAAACTTTGATTTCAAATATAAACCAAGTCATATAACGAAGATTTGTCTCTTGTTAATTACAAATAAATAAAAAACATAATGCAAATATAAATACGTATCAATGAGTGTCACATGGAGGCTTTGTCTTTATCTTAAGACGCTTATAATACACAATTACATGATCTGATGTGGCGAAGACGGCTTTTGTGTCCAAACCCACTAATTAATAGCCCATCGCCCACACCCATTGCTCGCCCGCCTACGGGGGCCCGCCTGGGCGGCCCATTACACTAAAAACCACACTGAGAACCCACTGCATGGTAGTCCTAAACCCGGATCTGCAGTCCCCCCACTCGCCACCTCACCACATATGGAACATACTAGCATATATTTATCCTCGAATTTTCTAGAATTTCAACTCGATTTTCAAGGATAATCCTTCATAAGGAAAACATATTATTCTTAAAATAAGAACTGAGATTGGGAACCGAACCCTATAAATCAAAGATCCTCACATAATAAGATGCAATTCCTGGCTGGTCTCAACCTCCCTCTTTCTTCTCCCTCTCCATATTACCACTTAATCATCGAGAGGCGATCGCCACCCATCACTGATCACCCTTTTGCAAAAAGTTCACATTGCGTCATAGAGGCCCCATGGATCAACAAACAAATTACTTCATCTGTAGGGCATGGACAATCTGAAATGGAGCTAATGGAAGAGTTTAATTTGACGCGGTACTGATCACGAGGTCGCCAGTGCGACACGCACCCAACTATGGAATACACAAATCATCAGGGTATCAATGGGTGGCCATGCATGTGATGGTAAGGCTATTAGATGGCAGATATCCTTGGCAGGTGGCATCGCATCGACATGAAATGGCAAACATGTGGCCTCGGTGGTGGATGACATGTGAGCAAAGAACGAGGGTGGTGTGGAAGTCTCCGTGCAAATGGGGCGCACGACATCAATGGTGGCAATGATTCACCACATGGGACTGACCACCGCCTTGACCACGCATTCGCCACCGTCTCGACCACTTCACCCTGTCTCATCGGGCCGACCACAAACTCTACTCACCACCGACACGACCGCCCATCACCTCCCGATCTCGAATGTCGCATCCTAAATACTACCATCACATGCAGGTCTGATTGACGTCCATATGATGTAGATGTCTCCTCATCATGTGCAGATATGTGATGCTCCTCTCCAATAAGGCGTAAAACCAATATGTTAGAGAAGTACTCTAATGGCAATCACCTTTAGCATTTTTGTAAATGTCATGTTATCAATAGCACCTTCCAATACTTATTATTCATGCGCTTAACATCGATCTAATTTGATTCAACAAAGTCCAGATACCTAACATAACATAAAGGAAATCATGATGAGATCATGATAATAAGATTCCTATCATATGCAATTATGTTAGTATCTAAATTATCCATAATCATAGGATTAACGAGACTGGATATTGTTAATCCGGACAGACTAACACGTGTTATACTCCTTGATTTGATCAAGCAGTGGATTTTATAAACTGTGATCATAAGTTGATTAGAGTTAACATATGGATGTTTGCTAAGAGTAGCTAAATAGATTGAAGACCTATTATGAGACAATCATATGGATTTCATATCATATAGATGACATCCATCATAGTTAATGGTGCAAGTATCCCGACTCGAGGCGTTTGGCGATATCTCTGATGTTGATATCGCACTTTGATTTCATTCTTGTTGCCTCGCAGGTTGCCTGGGTGGTGATGATTGGGTACCGCTTGAGGTATTCGAAGGCAATTGAGAGCCAACCACTCCTAATAAAAGCTGAGTATACTCAGACCTGGTTTCGAGGGTCATAACTCTCGGAAATCTCTTGCCATAGTGAAAATGACATAAAGAGTGTCTTCAAGTGTATGATTAAAGAGTAATGAGTCTATGGACAAAATCTAATATCACTCGGGCTAGACGTGGCGTATCTAGTCTAATGGGAGCTAAATCTTGTCCATGCTCTGAACCGAAGTGGGCATGGATGGTGAAAGGGACTGACTGCGACCTGTGAATTGTCTAAGGGTTGTGAGTTAAACCATCGACTCTCCGATCAATTGAGGGTCATGATGTGTTGCTAGACGCCGCTCATGACTTGCGTAATTCAATAGTTGAATCATGTGACTAACATAAATCAGAACTGGCTGGTCCACAATTTGTAAGAGTGTGTGACTAATGTAAAACGGATTTATTATGATCCAAGTAGATATCAATCTCGAGAATGGAGATATCATAGGATTAGTGGAATCCGGGATTAAGAGACCTAAGCAGAAGTCCGTAGGAGCTTAGGCATTTCATGGGCTTAAGGCCCATGAGGGAACACGCCATAACACATGAGAATGAGTGTAGCCTTTCGTCTCTCAAGGAAATGGGCACTTTGGACATTTCAAGGGCAAGGGTTTTCCTATAAAATGACCTTTATGGAAAACCCTAACCCTAAGCCATCTTATGCTCACTTTTCTCAAGAAGGGTGTTCTTAAGAAAGAGAGAGTGTGTGTTCTTCAAGAACAACTCCTCTTCGTGAGATTGAGTTTTGGCTGCTCTCTTCAGATTTAGACTTGGCTAGCACCAGGACTTCATCCGAGACCATTGCCTTGGAAGTTATCGGTTTCACTCTTTGTGTGGATACTATTAGAGGCGAATTTAGGACTTGATTCGCTTCGGTCTTTGTAGTATAGTGGTAAGTATTCTTGCTTGTCATGTGGGTGACCCAGGTTCGATCCCCGGCAAAGGTACCAAAAACTTGATAGGCATAAGCGTGTATATGAAATAGTATGCCTATGTGCGCAAGTGCAAGCGTCGCCTCAAGTAGTATAGTGTGAAAAGTAAAAGTATCGTCTCACGGAGAATTGGTTTACTAATTACCGACTCTAGTCTAACTTAGGCTCTATTTAGATGGTTGAAAATCTGTAAAATATTTAAATTACATTAACTAAGCATGCAAAGATGACTCAATAAAGACTAAAAAGCCTTAGGGTATAGATTTCACCTAAACAACAATGTATGAACCACCTAACCCGATTAATCAAAGATCAATTTCATTATGGAGATGGCTATTTCACTAATGTATATGCGAATCGCTCTCGAGCATCCTCACACTATCATTAGAAAATGTGTATTGTATCTGCACTCAAATATCATAACTAAGGATGCATTGAACCTATAAATCTTAATACCACACCTAATCTCACTAATATCTCTATCTCATGATAATTATGTGAGTAAATCATCCATGAATGCAATTTTAACTCTCACTTATCATATCTTGAATCAAACCACAAATCATGCAAATATTGCCCAAATGCCACAAACATTAAGATCAAATGGAAATATTCAACATAAATATGAAATAAAACATCAATCAACTAGAAATTACAGAGATTCATATAAACATATTTGGCTACATCCAACTAAGAAAACTAACTAAAACATAAGTGGAAAGGAAATACAACCATCATAGAAGAAAACGAGAAAAGGAAAAGAAAACAAATTTGGCATTTAAGCTCATCATCATCTTCTTCTTCCTCAGTGTTTCTTCTGCTTCAAGAACAAGCTCTAGAAGCTCTCCAAGAAATAACCCTAGGGTGTTTCCACCCAAAAGGAGCTTGTTCTCCTCCCAAAACCGTCCTCTAGGTGTTTCTAGGGGTTGAGCTTTAAAACCCTCAATTATGGGCTCAAAATGGGCTGAAAATCAGGTTCTAGGCTGAAAATCACCACGAGGTCGCGATTGCAAAAGAGCAAAGTCTCGACCCCATTGCAATGTGAAAACTCGATTGCTACAAGAAATGTTGTGAATTGCGACCATGGATTTCTACGATCGCGGTATTAGTTGGAACTCGCATAACTTCTTCGTTCAAACTCTAAATTTAGTGTTCTTGGTACCATTGGAAAGATCTTGAAGTGTAGAATCTAGATATGGCCAGAAATAACACTTTATAAAAGATGAAACATACTGAATTTACGAAATTCTCCAACTTGTCACTTTTGAGCTCTCTTATCTTCTTTCTTCAACTTCTAAGAGTCATAATTTGATCATTTGAAGTCAAAATTGAGTGAATAAGGTCTCTTTGGAAAGATTGAGAAGTCACCTATCCAATAATGGTGTAGCCATTTGGGATCATCTTACAGCTAAAAACATAAAAATACAGTAGTTGCTGTTGTATATGTAATTTATTGATTTTCCTTCATTTTTTGCTAATTTTCGCGCAATTCCACCAAATGGTTGTCCTAATCATAGAGATTAATATTTAGAGTATTAGGACACTTAATTAACATAAAAACTGCTAAAAACTAAGTAAAGTGTAGGGCTAAAATGAATATTTTATATACTCATCATGCCCCGACCATTGGATCGGTTCTAAAACTAATTGAAGGTAAAATCTCACACCCTCTTTGGCTTGAATCGACTTTGATGCTTCAAGGGATCCTTTGAGGGTTTTTTAAATAATTTTTGTTTATTGCTTTGTAAGCTATTTGCCACCTTCAAAACCCAACATGATCTAGCAATATGATGAATGTCGTACATCAAGCCTGAAGTAGCCCCATGAGATCTACTAGCAATGTCAACCATCCTAGAGATCTAAAAAAACAAACCAAATATTTGTAAATTTATTATTTATTCATTAAATTTTGAAAAAAAATTGAGAATTTAAAGACTCTTACCAACAATTGGGATCTTTCTTATTGTATTATGATCTTAGCAGTCACTTATGGAGTAGTGGTGTGTGTGATCGAATGTCGTGTAATACGTTGATACCACTCTATTTATGGATCATGGAAGTCCATAATACCCCGACCATAGAATTAATGTGACAATCATCTCTATTCGCATAGCTCATAATGCAACGTATTGTGCATGATAAGTCTCCTAATCATACTTAGGTCGTCCTTGTCTATCTACGGAATGCAGTTCTTGCTTTGTTGAGTAAGATGGAGGTATCCCCTTATGAAGCCCAAACCGGTGCAAGACTCGTTCTGATTGATGCCACTCGATAGTCTCAAAGCATATGAGTGGTGACATCGTTCGCTAAATCTCCTGATAAGCTAAACATATAGCTGGTAGATGGGTAACGAAGTCTTCGATGTATGGCTCCCATAACACCTACAAATATCCACTCTACGTCAATGACATTAATGTGACTATGACGAAAAAGAATATAATTTAATAAAAACAATTACTTGATCAGGAGTATGTGCATCCCCATTGGATGCCGATATAAGGTCAACACACTAGATGGGTTATGCACCCATAATAGAGGTACCCTCCACCGATAGCCTAATGGATTACTTGGCTTAGGCTTAGGCTCAAGCTCAGCCGGTAATCCATGGTGTACACCCTCAGTTACGTCTCCATCAACTGCATCGATGTCATTGTGTAAGTGTTGAGCGATTGGATGGGCTGGTGGTTGACCAAAATTAGGTTGCCCCACATAGAGTCTCTTCCAAGACCACAACCAGATAAAAAAACAATTCAATATTATCGTACTAATAATAGACTTTTATATGAATGTGTATGTTTTAAAAAAAGTATCAATATATGTAACAATGTCATACAGTTGGCAATATCAGTAACATGATTCAAACTTGTTCGATATAACTCCCGATATAAGTGTGTTATAACCATACTACCCCAACTATACGTAGGTGTCTCCTTAAGTCTCGTAGTAATGGGAGAAAAGAAAGATGGAAATGTAGACCCTTATTGTCTGCAAATAGAAAAGATCATAGTAATGATAAGATGAAACCACGTGAACTGCACTCTAATGTCACCTCATAGGTGTCTATCAGTTGCAATCGATATGCTCCAGACAATTTATGGTAGGAGAAGCATTATTACAACGCCAAATATGGAGATGGGAATCAGAAAATGAAGCAAGATTGAAGTGCATTTTTTAAGTACAAATCTCAAATATGGAGATAGTAAAAAATGGAGAATAATTGGAGTTTCTCAAAGTTTATAACAATGATGACACGGGCATCGTTCCAAGTAGATTTTTACTGCGTTATCCCAATGATGTTTCTCCGAAGGCTAAAGCGCACGGTTTCAACTCTGCTGTTCCGGATTTGAGAGCCAATGGCAATTGCCAGCTTGGAGAAGCGATTGGGCGGTGGTGTGAAGAGAGCGGCCAAAACATGGTTCAGTCCTCACATGGCTGCGGCTTCTCGAGCTGTTTCCGAGCGGATTCCGCTGGTGGATCTCGTCCTCGAAATCAGAGATGCTAGGGTTTATTTTTCCTTTACTTTCTTCTCATTTATTTATACGTAAAAGTAGGAGCATGCCAACTGTTTGATGGAGTGCCTCAATGAATCTCTGTTTGAATGTTTGTTGGGAACAATTTAACTGTTCTGTAATTTAGGTTTAGATTTTCTGGGAAGCCTATAGCGTGAAGGTATCCTCCGCACATCCTATAGGTGAGTGATTGAGACTGGTAGAAGTGTAGAAAGAGTGCGTGAAAGTGAATGAATGATCCATGTTGCTTTTCTCGTGCCCTGCTGCTCACGCAGAAGGTCCTCTGAAACTGATTTATTAAGGGCTGTTAGAGGGTTAGGAATTAGGTCTTACAACCTGATTAGTTTTTGGTTCAAGCTCTAACTGTTCTGGATGTATTAAAGGCAGGAAAAGCTCTTGAGAAACAGAGGTGTGAGTGGTCCGATTATGGTGATGTCTTGGTAAGATAGAATGTAACAGGGGATTGTCCTTGTTTCTGTTTTTTTCATGTAGTTTGATGTAACTAATAGGTTGAAGACAGTCTTGTAACATGCCATAGATAAGAGCATGTGTTGTGTAGAGAAGGTGTTTGTCAAAAAGACTGAATAAAAGATTGCCTTCAAGAAATTCTCCTTTTTTGCGTTTTTTGTTTGATCTTTCTACCATTCAACACCAACAATTGGGGCGGTGAGCGTTGAGGACGGTGGGAAGATCAACCGAGGAGTCTCCTTTGAAAGAAAACAAGTTGGCTGAATCTTGATCACAGGGAATTCCTCAAATCTTGCTACCTTCTCCTCCTTGATTAAGCCTTGACTCACTTTTTCCCTTACAAAGTGCAGCTTTATATTTATGTGCTTTGTTCTCTCATGATAAGCTGGATTCTTAACGAAGAACAATGCACTTTGGTTATCACAAAAGACAAGTACACTGTTATCTGAAATTCCCATCTCTTCTACAAGTCCCTTTAACCAAACTCCTTTTATGCCCTCAGCTGAAACATATTCAGCTTCTGTAGTGGAAAGAGCTACCACTCTTTGAAGAAATAGCCTTCAACTTACTACCCCACAAAATAACTGAAACACATAACCTAAAATTGACTTTCTAGTGTCGAGACATGCTACAAAATCTGCATCCATACCAGTTACAGCAGATTGAAAATCCTGACATCCATAACTAGATCCTAAATCAAGAACCATGGAATGATGCCTCATCCAACCACTTTAGAGCTAGCCAATGTATTTTCCCTGGATTTTCCATGAACCTACTCACCATACTAATAGGATAGGCAAGGTCTGGCTTGGTACAAACCATGGCATACATTAAACTTCCCACTAAATTAGCATATGGTATTTTAGACATAATAGCCCTTTCAACCTCAGTCTAAGGAGCTTGTGTAGAGGAAAGTTTAAACTGACCAGACAAAGGTGTCATCACAGGTTTCAGGTTATTCAGTCCAAACCTGGAAAGTACTTACTCAGATAAGCCTTTTGGGAGAGAAACAGCTTCTTCTCCAGCCTGTTTCTCCGTTTGTCCATGCCAAGTATCCTGCTAGCATTTCCCATGTCCTTCATATCAAACTCTTTGTAATCCAACTTGAGTTTCTGAATTTCCTTTAAATTCCTTCCAGCTAAGAGGATGTCATCCACATAGATGAGCATATAGGTAAGCTGACCTTCTTTGTACTTCCTGAAGTAGATGCAGCTGTCAAAATTGCTTCTAATAAAGCCAACTTCAGTCACAAAGTTATCGAATCTCCTATTCCACTGACGAGGGGACTGCTTTAAGCCATATAATGACCTCTTGGTGCCTCCTAAAGCGTGTTTCTATGCTTGGGAAGTCTGGTGGGGAAAAGCGCTTACCACGGAGCATCTTAAAAAAAGGGGTTTCTAATTGGCCAACAGATGTCTGTTGTGTGGAAAGGTTGAAGAGGAGTTGATTCATAGCCCCTCGGTTTGGTGATTGTGGGAGGGGCTCATTTCTATCCCAAGCATTGATTGGGTGTGCCCATTGTTGGCTAAGGACCTTTTATTGGGCTGGAGTTGTTTCCCCATAAGAAAGAGAGCAAGAAAGATCTGGAAGGCTGCACCTCTTTGTTTATTCTGAGCAGTTTGGATGGAAAGGAATCGCATAGTCTTTGATGATGTGCCCTTCTCTTTATCAAGGCTAAAAACCTCTTTTGTAAGCATGTTAGTCTCTTGGGCAGGGTCTATTGAGCTAGGGGAGTGCTCTATTGTAAGAATTCTTTTGTGCATTCTATAGGTTTTCTCGTGGGTGGTAGGTTTTTCGCCTTTTTTTTGTATAGGTCAGGTTCCTCCCTATATTCCATGGGGCTTCCTGGCTCACTCATCTTTTTGTTTATATATATATTTGCTCAGTTTACCTATCAAAAAAAAAAAACGACCTCTGTAGCAAGCATACCTGGTTCTTGTCCCCATTGTGAAATCCTACTGGCTGTTCCATGTATAGAGTTTCTTCTAAATTCCCATGTAAAAACGCTGTCTTAACATCCATCCGTCGGAGTTCTAAGTTTTGTTCTCCCACAAGTGATAGGATAACTCGTATTGTCGTATGGTGGATGTCTTGGTATGGGGGAAGAAATTTCCATCTCAAACGATAAAAAAGGACTAAAAAAGAAAACTCAATAGCAAGGTGATAAGAACCCAAAAGCAGAACATCATCAGTGCACACTAGTTCTCTGGAGTCTGGACAAAAAAATTTGGTCCTTTTTTTGTGGCTAGCATTGGAAAGTCTGGTCTAGCGCCTAAGTTTTCTATGGAGACTCTTAACTGAAGAAGATCGCTAAGGTACCGGTTTTGCTTTTCTGGGTGAGGTAGTTGGTGAAAGGAGGATATCATTAGCTTAATTTGTGCACCAAAAAAAGAAAAAAAAAAGAAGCTTGTTTCTATCCGAGTTGACAGGAGATAGTTGTGAACAAAATTTCAAGAAAGAGAATGAGAATTTTTAAGACGTGTGCATGTGCAACTCGTATTGATTTTTTCTCATAAAATTTCAATCATTGGAACTATTTTCTTGCTATTTCTTTGCTGATGATTGAGTTTAGCAAGGGTTTGTACTAGCTATATAGCTCAAAAGAGAAACATTTTTTAAATAAGAACAATAAGTTGGTTGTAAAGAGGCTCATTGGAGATTTCTGTCAATAGCCTTTCTAAAGTGAAATTAGGATATTGGCATGATTTGTTTTATCGAACTATATTTCTTAACTATTCTCCAAGTTTTTGTTATTGACGATACCTTGCTTTTTTAATCTTTAGATTCCATTGTCCTCAGAGTATGATCATCTGAGGAGCTTCTCATCTTCTTTAAAGCGTATTATAGTCTTGAACAAGATGGACCTTGCAAATCGCTCGGAAATAAAGGTGGCCATTTTTTCCATTTTGTTTTGTTTTTAATTGTGTAATTTTTTCTAGGAAAGATTGCTGCCAAGGTTGGGTGTTAAAGTTAGTGATTCTCTTATGCATGGAATATGAAATTCCTTGGGCGAAAAATTGGTTAATCAATAGATTGTTCTGGTAGGTCCATAGGTGGTAAATTCAGTACTGAGTGCTGATCAATGTGAATTTTTGTGTAGGCTTAGGAAAATAAATTTATACAAGAAGAGATTGAGCTCTAGATTTATTGTTGGCAGCAAAATTTTGGCCATTAGGTTTTGGTTCATATTAGGCTAACTTTGGGAAGAAGTTCTGTTAAGTTGATTGAAATTGATAAAGACATGCGTTCTTATGCTATAATTTGCATTGCCAATATACCCTATCAACAAATCTTTATGTTTCATTCATAAGGGTTTTTTTTTTGTCTTCTGAAGATTGTAATTGTTCATTTCAGCAGTAGTATTCCATGATAACTGGCCAATCATGCTTGAACTTTCAATGATATTGCTTTGAAATTTTTTGCTCAAAGAACAAGTAAATTAAATCTCATGTTGTAAAATTCTATAATTTCTTAATTTCCATGATAAGAACACAACCCTTTTGATTATACTCGTTCTTCTTTTCTTCTTTTTCAATTTCTCTTCATGCTTCAAGCCTAGAAGTTTTGTTCAATTGCCCCCTTCTTAATTAAGTCCATGCAATGAATAGTTGACAATTTATCAAAGTTCTTCCGAAGAGGCAATGCTCTATCGTACCACTTATTTTATTTTAAAATATTGATGGGGATTAATCTCATTTGGTTGTGATTTATTTATCATTTCTGGTTTTCTTTATGTAATTTGGTTATATTCATATCATTCCACTGTAGGAGTGGATAAGATATTTCGAGCAACAAAACTGCATTTCTTTTGGGGTCAATTCCCATAATATGGACAACATCAAGGAGATAACTTAATCAAACTTTTCACTAATCATTGTGGGACATTCCAAATCATTTTGTGGTATTTCACAGATTTTTGTTTCAGTCCATTTCGTTGAGTTAAAATGAATCTATTTCATTAGATTTTCATGATGAGTTTCTCAATTAACTTTCATTGAAAAAAGAAATTTCAAATACTATAAAAGGAGAATTTATTGAAAATTTAAATCTTTATTGAAAGTAAAATTTTAAAATTTCTTTTAAAACTTTCATTAATATTTTAATTTAGGAAAACATAAAATTTATTAAATATGAAAAAAATAATATTTACATTTATATTGTAATAATTTTTAGAAATGAATATTATAAATTTGTTTGCCAACATTCACCAAAACTCAAGCTGGCATAGTGGTTTAAGAACCTACCTATTGAACTTTAGGACCTAGGTTCTAATCTTGCAAGTTGGAATTTTTTCTTTTATTCTTCAAACCCCTTTAATCTTGTCCCACATCGGATAGAGATAAAAAAATTGAGGGTCTTTATATACGCAAATTGTGTTCATGAGTGCTTCATTGAGATCTTGGGCTATAGGTTTGGAATTGGCCCTTGTAATATGTAGAACATTAATTAGGTTTTATTTAAATGTATAATGGTGCAAAGTGCTTTAAAATGTTTAATGGGTTGGGTTACCAGGTTAGGTCGTTCGGTTCACATAGAGACATACGGTGACCAGTCCGACCAGTTCTGAAACGGTCCGGTGGGTTTAAACATTGCTTAATTATTTACTTTTTAGGCTTGGGTCATGGTTTGGATTTAGGACACTAATTTTAATTGATTTTGGGTTGTCATATTTTCAAGTTAAATTAGGCTCCTCGTTAGATTAATGGTTATTGTGCCTTTCGATTAAATTCTCGTATGGGATTTAGGGCCTTATGTTTGTTGTGATTTGGGTTTTTTTTGGGTTCGTTTTGGTCTTCTTGATAACAATTTTTAAAAGGAGGAATGGGTTTAAAGGGGATAAAAACAAAAGCTATTTGTAAAAATTAACTCATTGCTTTTTGCAGCACTTAAAATATCTGATTTTAGGCAAAATTACCCGCTTGTCGTTAAAACTCAAAAATATTGCAAATCTAACCTGACTACATCATGTTGGACTTAATTATCGTTAAATTAGCGTTTAAACAAACTTGAAGAGGTATTAAATCTAGGTTTCCACAACCTTTATTACAAAAAATATTGCAAATGCATACTTTTTATATATGTTGGATTTAATAAATGGATAAGTTAGCATTTGAACAAAACTTTAGGAAGGGTATGAGTTCGATTTTTTCTTTTAACTTCTATACATGTTGGACTTAACTATCGTTAAGTTATATTTGAACAAACTTGAAGGGGGTTAAGTCTAGGTTTGTAACAAATATAGTAGCTATTTAGTTTAGACTTAACCATCTTTAAGTTATATTTGAACAAACTTGAAGAGGGTTAAGTCGGAGGAGTTATATGGTGGTTAGAGGGTAAAATTCTTAAATGATGCTTGATATATTTAAACTTTGAGTTTTAAGAAAATGGGTTTTGTGACGCCAGACCAGAGTTTGTTGACAACTTTGTCAACTCGCGGAATCGTGTAGCCATTAGTGTCTCCCATGCCCTGAAAATGAGTGTCTCATATAGAGACTCAAGCATGAGTAAAAATGGTCGCGTCTAATTTATCGTATCTTATCCCAATCTCTTATTGCTATATGTCGATAGTTTCGAGTTAGTTACACTCCTATACAAACATATATCAATAAGAATGTTTCGTACATGTTTATAGAAATATATAATCGAAGCCCGCATATAAACTTCTTCTCAAAAGTGGCTCACAGTGAGCGATTATCCTTCTTGAATACTCTATCGTGAAAGGGGGATGCGGGGTGAGTGATGAGTAAAAAACTCATTGATTTTAATCCATTTTTCTGATTTGTGTTACAACGTAATTACTTATTTTTATGCAGAAATATGAAGATTTTACCAAATTTATATTTTGCAGATTTATATAGAAGAAGCTAAAATTCTAGCAAAAATCTAGAAGAAAATGAGATCAATAGCGGCATTAAGTCGCGACTACGGTTGAAATCGCGACAGAATTCATCGAGTTTAAGCAGTTTTAAGTCATAACCTAAGTTATAATATTGCGACAATTCTATAAGACAAGGCTTTAAGTGTGTCACGACATCCTTGTGATCAGTCGCGAGAGAAAAAAAATTTAAGAATGCACAAACGACGTCGCAATAGAGAATCGAGGTCGCGACACCAAAAGAAGACAACTCAGGTCGCAACAGATAATTGAGGTCGCGATGAGGGATGGATGGCTGGATTAGCCAACAAGGTTTCTAATCAGAAAAATTGATGTTGTGACAAAAAATATAAGTTGAAGGTGCCAGTCGAGGTCGCGACAGTGATTTCATGTCGCGACATTAAAATGAGCTGAATAGTTTAAACATGTTGTGACTAAGTTTTGAGCAAGCGCCAGCGAATTTCTAAAATGAAAGGGAGTCACCGCCCGGTCGCGACCACACTTTCTAGGTTGCGACCAGAAAAAGAAGCTGAATTGAATAAAAATTGTCGTGACTAAAAAATGAGGTTGCGATAAGATTGGAAGAAAGTTATCGCAACATAGAATTCAGTAAAAGGAAAGACAGTCAGGTAGCGACATAAACACTTGGAGACTAGAAAAAGTTGTCGGGACGAGGATCAAGGTGGCTAACCGCGAAACATTATTCGCGACAAAGAAACGTCGTGACACATAATTAAGGAAGAAAAGCGGTCGCGACGGCAAATTGTGGTCGTGACACAACTACCTGGAAACAAGAAAATGTGATCACAACAAAAATCATCACTACTAGTAACTAAACGTCAGTCCACGGCGAAACAATTTAGTCCCATGGCCCGCAAGGCGAGCCATTAAATTTGAGGAAATCCACTCGGGCAGGTGGAGCGGTGTTGGAAATGTATAAATAGGCGTTTAATAAGCGACCCCAGGCAGTCCGACCCAGAATAAGCGAGTCGACGAAACCCGGGGGCCTTGGATTTAATCCTTTTTATTTACATTTTATTATATTTTCTTTTTAAAAGTGTCGCGACCCGAATCCTGACTCGACTGAGGTGAATCGAGCAGGAACTCGGTTTACTCCGACGTTTTCAATTATGTTATCAAAACATTTTCTTTATGTTATTTCTCTTTAGGTTTTCAATTTGAGCGGAAGCATTTTCAAATGGTAGGTCCACAAACATTTACATTTCACAAAATGCAATTACAATGAAGGCATTCTATGCCTTTTCAAACGTTATACAAAACAAAACATTAATTCGAAGTTCAACTATTTTGTTCACAAAATATCCCATGTTCAAAAAAGAAATGATATGTGCATGGCGGGGTATGTGCCTCATGACTTGCTTTATGATTACAACGCTTCACGATCTTGTCTTCATCATATCTACTCGAAACACCAGCATAGATAAAAACTATACGCTAAGAATTTTAATGCTTAGTGGTTCTATACAGTTCTATTTCAATATTCAATTTAACTTGACATGCATTTAACATTAAACCATGCCTATTATATCAACATATACTCATGGTATTCACTTTCGCATGCTTTCATTTTACAATTCATTTATCATATCACAACATGCAATTTCAATGCATCAATTCAATTCACAATTCAAATTATGAGATTTAAGCGTATCACCAAATCCATTACAATCGTCAATGTCGTTATTTCACTTTGACTATTCAAATCCACATTTACGGCCAGTTGGTTTGATGAATCGCCCTTATTATCATTCGGTAATGTGCTTCTGGCATTTAACGATCGAGTCTCCCATCATAGCGGATCTTGGATTGAATTGCACCGGTTACGTGGTATCATGCCATACGTCATCATGCCAGTTCGATTGGTATCGCCAAGCGGGACATTTCTTCAATGCCATACGCCATGCCGATTGGTGCATCTCGCCAAGTGGGACATTGGACAATTTCGGGGTGCCTTCGTGACGGATGTCGATTGGTGCATCCCGTTAGGCGGTTCATTCGGTATATCGATTCAAATCAAGATGTCAGAAATTGACCGAATCGTTTACAATTCGATTTATCAATCACATTCATTCGGTTTTCAAATATCACATTTCAATTCCATATTCACTTTCGTATTCTCTTTTCAAATATATACCCAATCTATGTACTCATTTCATATACTTATTCATGCACTCATATAGTTTAGCAGTAAACTACCAAAATACTTGAAATAAGAATGAAATTGAAGGAATAAGCCCAAGAAGAACATGCAGTCTAAGCTTCCTTATAGTGATCTCGGTCCTGGTTAGGCGATCATCACGAGTCCCTAATTAGTAACAATCACGCTATAAGTGGATAATTAATTGTTAAAGCGATTTTAGTGATTACAAGTTTATTTTTCGTTGTCGGTCTTGAGTTAAGACACTAAGTGCGCGAAGAGCGAACCTTTCGACCAGCCGTGAGTGCAGTCACGTTTTATGGATTACATTCTTATTTGAACCCCGTTAATTATTTCTTAGGGTCCTAACCGCCGATTATCTGAATACGAGGACTTAGCGGTGCAATATGTCAAAACGAGAGCTGCTTCGGAGTAGTGGTCAGGTACCACTTTGGCCGTCGTGCAGTCATCCTTGCCGATTAGATGCAAATACAGTTTGAAATGCGGTACCACTTGCCCCTTGCATGATGAATGCAGGTACCACTTTTTGGTAAATTTTTATGGGTTTGCCCGGAAATGCTTGATTTTGGCACATTTCACATTTTCTTCCGTAACCTTCTCCAATTAGAGTGTGAGCCGAGCGAGCCGAACTTTGGGCATTTAGAGCTAGGCGTTGGTTATGAGTGGGCTCGAGCCGTAGAGCTTTGAACGAGCTTAAAATCAGGCTCAAGCGCTTGATTTAAAAAAAGCAGCCAGGCTCATTAGGCTCGTTTTCCATATGAGCAGGCTCGACATATAATTTCAGCCGATCAGGAGCCTATCTGAGTTTGTATTGTAATCAATCCTCGAAACTCGATCCATATACTTTTAACTTTTTGTAATCAATCGATGAATACATCCAGTGAAATAATTTTACATAGGTTGTTTTACCTTAGTTGATTTAGAAATTGATCTTGAAGTTGTTAAGGCCACTTCCTTGACATTTGTTTCCCTTTTTGGATTCACCTTGAATTCCATCTTTGAAACAACTTACAGGCGAAAAATTATGAAATAGAATTAAAACAAGTAGAAATTGCATAGTGAAAAATAAGATACGAAATCATTGAATAAAGAAACATGATTGGTTTTAATCAATTATCTAAATAAAGAAATAATATATCAACAAGATACGCAAAGCAAACTCATTAAGTAACAACGAAACTATTTTGAAATATCTTGTTGCACATGGTTAAGTTAGCCACCACCCTCACGACTACCAAGATGCGTATGATTAATTTCAAAGGCTTCACCACTCTGGATTTGGAGATCGAGTCGCCTGCATCGAGGCCGGTCGAGACAGGTTTTCATACCCGGTGGCGGTGGCACTCCGTTCTGTCTGTGCGAGTAGTCGGATGTGCGGCTCATGACCTCCTGAAACCCACCCCACGATCACCCTTCAGTGCCTTTACCCATACTTGCGCTGAATCTGTTGGGTTGAAGTCGATACCCGGTATCCAAAATTTTGATAAAAGATTTGAGATTGGATCCTTGTTCTCGAAATTTGGAATTGATCGTATGTCGGTGGAAGTCCGTGCATTGCCCTCATTGCTACTCAAGATCGGCAAACCTTGTTCTGGCCTCCATGGCCTGAGTATCTATAGTTTCCACGGGGAGCCTGATCTGCCGTATTTATGTCGAATCTGTATGCAGCTGGGATCGTAGGTCGTCACCGTGGGTCATCTTGACATCCATGTCTTCGGCGTCCTTTGGGGCACCTTCTTCCACGCTATCCACCTTTGGAACATCACCAGTCGCCTTGACACCTTCGTATCGTGGGTGCCATTTAAGCTCTTTGAGCGGATCACGGAGATCTAGGTGCAGTCCACATGACGGTGGGATTCGCTCGAGCTCCGGCCGTCTTCGTCGTCAGCGCCTCCTTAACGGCTTCATGAGGATTCACGCATTTGCCATCCATGTCGATTGGATTTAGAGCTTGAGGATCAGTACATCGATGCTCAAGGGACACATATTTTGGACATTTCACTGTAGCGCTGAGTCGGGATCGCAGGTGAAGACCGGATCACGGTGGCGGAGGCCGATGGCGGAAGCCTCGTTCGGTGACGGATGGATCTGACGACGCGGCCAGAACCCAGAATTTGTCGGGCCTAGGGTCAGGAACAGGCTCGGCTCGTTTGGCTCTGGTTTGAGGCTGAGGCCCAGGGCTTTGAGCCCGGTAGGGCCGAGTGGCTTGGCTCGTTACCGACCACATCTCGATTCATCCTTATCAAAATCCACCATGGAATCACTTAAAACAAGCTTGAAGTGGTTTAGAATCGATAATACTCTTATAACTTAAGTTGGGAATACCTTTAAAAATCAAAATCATAAAAGGAAGTTTAGGGTTTGATTTTTTTTTTTTTTGCCTATCTCTTCAAATCACATTCTCTTGTAGGTTGTTTGATCTTTTAGAGAAGTAAAGTGGGAAAGAATCACACGAGGCTTGATCTCTTGGAAACCACTAGCTCCTTCTCCTTTTCTCTCTGTAACGCCCACGGGATGGCTAAAAAATGAGCTCCCAAAGACCTTGCAGTGCTAAAATCCTGTAAGTGTAAGGCCATGTTTGGCCTTCCACCTATTCAATTCTCATTTTCCCTTTTTGGTCTTAAATCTTGTTCCTCATAAGGCCTTGTTTGGCCACCCGATAAATCGATTTTTCCATTTTAGTCTCATATTATATACTTTGGCCGTTCGTTTATCGTAAATTCCTTAGACATTTATTCTTTATAACAATTGACCCTTAGGTCCTCATTTTACAATTTTTTCCACATTTGCCTTTTTCCTTGGGTTTATTTCCGGGTTCCTGATTTCTCATTTTAGCATATAATATTAAATCATGAAATACCTTTCAATTTACATTTCACAATTTGTCCAATTTATCAATTTCCTGGAAAAACTCAAGTTTGGCTCAATTCATACGGAATATATAATAAAATTATTATAAAAAATTCTAGGGTATTTTAGGACGTTACGGTTCTGCGTCGATAAAGAGGCTCTTCGGAACCAGTTTTGGGGATTGAAGAAGACTGATTGTATAATTTTAAGGTAGATTTTCTTTTCTTTTCTTTTACGGATTTGAACGAAGTAACTTTGTTGAATGTTATTTGAATTTAATTTTTCACTTTCTTCTCCAATTACTGCCTGAAATTAATGGAATCCAGACCAATTTTGAAATTCGTTTCTTATCATATTAATTGCAACTATTGCTGGTGTATTTGATCAATGCTCCATTGTCGTTGTGATGCAGTTTCAATGAGCATAGCTTCATCTAACTTGGAATTGTCGTTAGTAATAGTCTTTTCTGCATATATTAGAGAGAAGTACCTAAAATTAGGGATTTATTTGATTGATGTTGTTCTTAAATTGATTGTTCCCAAGTAGTAGTATCGAGTATCCTATTAAGGACTATTTATGCTCTGATTTACAGGATACCCTCTAAGTGACACATAGATGGAGATTTCTAAGAGCTTTGAACATTCAATTTGTGGGTATGCTAGACTACCATTGATGAACTTTCCATTTCACTCGGTTGAAGTTGAAGGGATTATTTATCAATATAAATCATTAGAATTTCACCTTAATTTGATGGAAAAGATCTTGATCTGTGTTATTTGAGATCTAATCATAGAAAGAAAAATCAACGAGATCTGAGGATGAGTCATCAACCAACTATTTGTAAAGTTTTTCTTGATGTGAGCTTAGGATGCAAGAAATCTGATCTTGAAATGGTGTAGTATTGAAAAAAATACCCCAAATCTTATAAGAGTGTTTGAATACAAGTAACTAATTAGATCCATGTCTTTGAAAGACGAGAGACCTCACAATTGTTGAAGTGTCAGAAATCAAGCTACATTACTAGGCATCTTTTGTGAATTCATATCGAAAATCGGGATTGAGAGAATCAATGGGTTATAATGCGAGAAATTGATTGTTAGCGACGAGTTTCATATCCCGGTGTGCATTTACAGTAGAGGCGATTCGATCTGAGCACATTTTGTTAGCTTCAATTAAATTTTCTTTTAATTAGATAAATACCAATATAGTCTTTATCTTATCTTTAATTACAGTTTTCAAAACATTTACAAGAAGATGCAAAATGGTATGGATCTTGAGTAGTTAGGAGTAGTTGATTTTAAAATTCTTGTCAATCACATGAGGAATGATATTTGGACTTACATCCAAATTTTTACTACTTGTATGACCTGTGCACTTGCAGTGTCTTAGACTAAACAATTTTATAATTTCAAGAATATAAAACCACTTTCTACTTTTCAATCAATTAGCTCCAATTTTGGTCCACTATAGGGGAACTGGAAGACTCCATTAGAGGCATTAAAATTGAGTGGTTTAGTCTATACATAAACAGACAAACAGTGAGCAATGCCCAGTAGTTGAATTTTCCTACATTGGGTTACTCCCCACCTAAGTGCTTATGTAATGACAAACACACATATTCAAGTGAATTCATGATTCCTACTCGAATGCCTACATGTTATGGATGAAAATGTGACTTACTCTTTCTCACTTCTCGGAAGCCTAACTGGCTCCCTACCGCGTGCTGGCAGTGTGAAAACAACGCTGTTTTTCAAAACAAAATGTTTTGTTCACGAAAACATAATACCAGACTCGAAAAATTCTATTGAATGACCCTCCAGGGTGAATTCTTTGGATCACTCTGCAAAAAAAAGCAGTCATGGGTCGTCCTCGAGATGAAGCTGTTGGACAACTCTCAAGAGCCAAATTCTTAAATCTTCCCATGAAATTCATTTAACAACCATGTTTTTCATTAATGTGCACCCATACCTGCATTTTAGTTACCCTAGGTGCATATAAAATGCAATATGTCTCACGATAATTCATGTTAATATCAAGCATGCATATATTAATGAAATTATACACAAAGCAACATGTTATTAGAATTTCATAGCAATAACAGAAGAATTAGCTCCATGGGCTAATAAACAAACCAATAGTTAGATCTTGGGCTGCACAAAGCATCGCCTGAAACATAACAACATGTTATTCAATCATAGCAATAACATATCAACACCTGAAAACCACACCTGAGCAATCCTCGGTCGATTTCGGAATTTGTCAAAGGTGACTTTAGGGATTTCACCACGGTCCAAATTTTGGAGGCCAGATAGACGACCGCTGATTTTTCGACATCTCGAGCCATTAAAATGACTCTTGGCCAGATTAACTCAAACAGGAGAGAAAGCCCTTACCTCAGGGTTTAGAAACTCCACAATACCGATACCCACGCGTAGCTCTTGCGTGGGGATCGAAACTGTCTCTTTATGCCGCCATAATTTGTGAATGGTCGCGGAAAACTAGAGAGAAGGTGAGAAGCCTGCTCACTTCTTTCTTCTCTTTTCTTTTACTCTTTTCTTTAAGCCGGTTGGGAGAAGATAGGGATCAGGGTGATATACCAGCTTGCAGTGTCAAGCTTCCATTAGCTCTTTTAGATTACACCTTTATCCGCATCATACAATGGATTTTCAGCGTCAACGTATTCTGCACATGTACTCTTATAAGTGATTTGAGCTCATATTTGACTCATTACGTACATGACAACGTGGCATCTGTGGCTCCTTGATGTGCCAAGTGTCATATACTCTCGGTGCCTCGAAGCGTGTTCCGATTGTCGAGATTTGACGTGGTAGCTAGATTGTGAGAGCGATTCCAGCGGTAAAGTCCGTTTAGATCATCAGAGATCTGAAAAGTGCAGTTTTGATCGAAATGACCATTTTATAATTTTTCAAGTCTTACAGGGTTAGATTTGCATTTTTTTTTTTTTTTTGCTTTTTGTCCCTTTTAAACGGTTACCCATTTTGAAAATATAGTAAACGCCATTTTAGTGTTAACTGAAAACTAGTATTGTTCTCTAAATTTGGTGTTTTGTATATTTATTTATGTTTTGAGAATAAAAATAAATTGGATACAAATGTGAACTTTTCATTTTAGTTTTGAAAGGATCGACTTTTGTTCACAGCGGCTCAAATGTACCACAAACAGTTTGTCATTGGTTGATAACAATGCTCTTTGATAGCACACCCAATAAGTTCAGCATTCACGCGCAGATGTTAATATTTTGTCATCTTTGTTGCGATAACGTTACGTGTCAATCGTCTCTTTGTATTTGTTTTCGTCAAATACTGTTAACGATTGTTTGGGTTGGTGACGTTGATGAATAAACATAACCGATAGATGCGAATGCGGCTGAATATCGTGTCGGTGTTCTCTTCGATTATAAATATTCTGTCATATCGTATTGTCAATTGTTTGGCAGTCGTTAATATATATTAACGTTGTGGTCATCTCTATGATTCATCACATGGTTCTTAGCGATTTGATATCTATATTTCTATTGATGAGTTGTTACTTTGAATTAATAAAACTATTTTCATAACAAAAAACAAAATGTATTCTCCATGTTTTTTTTTTTTTTAGCTTATTCATGTTTTTTTTGTTCTCCTCGTTATTTCTTGATTTTGAGTCTTTTGGTTGTAGATTTGGACATTGAATTTTTTGGGCTTCAATAATTTGCTTGGGCTTAGGCCTGATTTTGAATTTAATTGTGGGTAAATTGATTTCTATAATTAGGCTGCAATAAGAATTGTAGGAGGCTTAGTCAAGGGTCTGGCTGGGACCATTTTTTTTTATGTGGGTTTGTTTATTTTGACCCTTGTTTAATTGGGCTTGTTACTTTGTTTTAATTTCTAAATTTTATTGGGCTTAGGTATAGGTCATTCGTGATTTCTATATATTATTATATATGGGCCTAGTTGATTTATTGGGCCAATTTAGTGGATCAGAAATCTATAATTTAAATTTCAAAAACTCCTTTCACTGCCAACTTTTTTTATTTTTTTCATCACAGACCATTAAATATTTAGTAAATCTTATTCTAAATATTAAAGTCTTTCAAATTTTATTTCAAAGCAGTTTTTTAATCTCTCTGAAGCAGCTCGATAGGAGTTCTTGCTCCGAAATCTTATCTACATGCTTAGTTAAATGTGGCGCCAAGCGAATAATCGGGTTGAAGAGGTGGTAAAATGCGCCACGAGTTTTGGGGTGGCATGTTACGGCTTTGAAGAGAATAGAGAGATTGAAATAGCGGTTAATAGTATTGTTAAATAACTACTTATTTATATTAAATCCGTATTTAGCGAGGATTTAATTATATTTTTAATAAAAGCGTTGAATTATTAAAATGTGTCGTTTGGCATCCTAACATTAAAGCAAAAATATTATTTATAGGTATCAAAAAGCGCATTTAGAGTTATAAAATAGCGTTTATTTCCGTTTTAGCCATTTCGATTAAAGTTGCTCTCAATTCAAATAAATGTAATACTTTTCCCATTAGGTTCTAAGAATCTTATTCTTAGGAATCTTAATAAAGTAAGTAGTGCCCCTTTTTTCCACCCATCATAATTATTAATCCACTATCAAACAAGAATCTTCATTTAAATAATATTTTTTTCATAAAAAATCCTCTACTTTCTGAATTTAAATGTAAAATAAAATTATTCCAGGAAATCGAAACTAGGAATTTAAGGTGCAATAAAAAATGCAAAAAGCCGTGAAAAGTTTAGGAGTTTTTTTGGTAATCAAACTTAATAAGCCACATTGGACGCCACCTCAAATTTCATGGTTTTAATTGTTATTTTCCCTAAATTTACATTGAATAATTTTCTAATTAAGTTCAAAGAATCTTATGAATATTAATAAAGTAAAGTGCACATGTTTCCGCCCGTCATAATTATTATCCATAACAAACAAAGATCTTTATTCAAATAATATTTTTATAAAAGAAAAGAAAAGAAATATTAGGACAAAGAAAGAGAAAAAAAAGAGAGGAAAAACCGTTTTCAACACCGGCCTACCCAACATGATTGGCAACCACCCCACCAACAGGTAGGAGTGGATGACCTTTCATAACAGGTATCCTTCCTTAAAGTACTAAATTTACAAACAAACTTCTACCCACACTCTTGCTTTAAAAGCTTTAAAATTGAAGAGGAAAATAAAATTTAACATGTGGTCCAAATTTAGTCAGCTAAATGAATTTATACACAAATGAATTCAATATGATTTAGACATTCATTTGTCATATCTCATAAATGAGATTATCTGATAATAGATATGATAATTATTCAAATTTAGTTTAGTCCACAAATTAATTTATACAATTTGCACACAAGGTGAACTTATCCTTTGTTATAAATTTGTTTGGTTGTATCTATCAAGATTATTAATTTGACATCCATTTGTCATATCTTTTAATGAAGACGTGTTGCAATGGACATGACATGAACTATTCAAATTTACATTTATCCATAAATGAATTTATAAATCTTCCACACAAGGAACCTTTGAAATCATATTCCCTTGTGATAATATGAGTTTTTTTTTTTTTTTTTAAAGATATGAGATTGTCTTTTATGTGTTTTCCAATCTATATCTTATTTTGACCTATTACTCACCACATACTCCTCTTCCAAAAATTTAATATTTGTACTAAAAAATACCGTTTTGTAAAGTATAAAAGTAACATTTCCTTATACTTTTTAGATACCCTAAAATAGGCATACCTCAAACTTAACATAAACTTTTCCTCACAGCGTTTGTTCGGGGGCGAAAATATGCATGTCGGTGAAGGTCGACGATGTCATCCCTTTCAGCACGAAAAATCGATTGGCTGTGTTTAACAAGTTTCGAACCATGGCCAAAAGCGAGATGAAGAGCTTCCATCTCCACCAGGCCAATTGACCTTTTATTTATATATATTGCAAGAGTTGTAAATATCCTCTTTAATTTTTTTGAATATTTTCCATTTCAAGTTGTTTTTACATTACAAATTTAACATTATCACTTCATTTTATTTTTTCATATTAATCATTTCAAATTTTCAAAAAATTTAAAAATTAATAAATTTACAACATTTTAAATTAAAATTAATTTGATTCGAGATAATTTTTAATTATAAATTAATATTTGATCTGAGAAATATTCTCATCACAATTATTAAATTTTAGAAATTAACATATATAAACTATTACTATATAAATCATAAAGTAATTTATTTCTTATTTTAAATGTGATTAAATATGTTTTAACAAAATAATTAAAGTAAAAAATTTGTTTGTTAATAAATAAATATAAATATAGTTAAAAAATTCATATATTTTTAATAGTTAATTATTATTGTATCATTGATATATCTCATTTATTGTTATAATATCAATATTTTAAAATTTTCATTATCTATATATTATCATAATAATAAGGGGAAATAAATAAAATAATATTTTATTTAATTATAATTATAAGAAGCAGGGAAAATTCAAGATTTTTAAAAATGGTAAAATGGTAATTTCAGTCAAAATCCGAAGTACTACGAATGCCGGATGGCCAAGCAGGCTTCAGCCGTGGGGTCGTACGCGAAATCTGGCTTCTGCTTGTCAGTACACAATGAGTGCAGGCAATCGAGAATTTCACGTTTTTGATGCCTTGGCGTCGGGTGCGAGTAAAGCGAGGCACAGAAGACGTGTGATGTGACGAAAATTAAATGCTACGTATCTTACATGTGACACGTGTTCTTGTGATTAGTGAGATGATGGAATGAATGGCTTAGATTAAGCTAGTGTGTCGAATAGTTAAATGAAGGGATAAAGATGAAATTTTTAAAGTTTAAATGAATAAAACCAAATAGACAATGCTTCATATTCTCCAAATTGGAGAAAAGCGGGTAGTAGAGGCGAACCAGATTTTAGAGAGAGAGTGACTTATCTCTAGATTTCTGGGCGTTCGATTTGTTGGTTACAGTCGAATGAAAGCGAGGGTTGTTACTACTGCGTGAGGAAATTTACCGTGAGTACCGATTTTGTGGAGTTACAACTATAAGAGTGAAATCTTTTCCTACTTGGTTTATTAACTCAGGTTGAAACCGTTTTATGGATGAGGATTTGTTGAGGCCTGAAAGGTCGTGTGATCGATCTCAAAATCTTTGAGCTAGAGTGAGAGAAATCCTCGTGTGGCGAGTGAGCAGTCTTCGACCCAGGGTTTCCTTTGTTCCGTGGTGTGTGTGATTTTTGTGTGGTTTGGGTGATTTAAATGAATTGCTTGATTTGTTAATTGCTTGCATGTGAGCTAATTTCGGTGTTATTGATTGTGAATTGAATAACATGGATTGTGTGAATTAATTTTGTTAATATATACATGTAAAATATATTACTTATGAATATTTTAAAATGACATGTCGTTAATATCTGTGTAGCATACTAGATATATAGACATGAGTGCATGACATGAAAGAAATTGAAAGAAAAGTGAAAACGGTTGTGAAAGGAATTTCAAGAAAGATTTTATGAAGAATTGCCTTGAAGAGTAGTCCAGCAGCTCATCTCGGAGGCGGACCCATGACAGTTCTGAAAAATGATCCAGCAATTCACCTCGAAGGGTTGTCTAATATATTCTTAGAAACTTCGGTAGTGTGTTTTGAGAACAAAACCTTTTGTTTTGAAAGCGTATTTTCTTGCATTTGGCTTAGGCATATGTGAAGTCGGTGAGGACTCGAGACATGGGATTGGCAATATAGACATTCAAGTAGGATGTCTTTTGCTTGAGTATGATTGTTTGGCATGACACATGTGCGGCTTAGGTGGAGATGCTTACGTGTGGAAATTATCCTTCTTGGGCTTTGCTTTCGTCACTGTCGGTCATTATTTCGGGTATAAAGGAGTGTATAGGAGGACCAATGATTTCTCTGAAGGCTGCGATTTAAGAAAGCTGGGATTATTGGCTTTGGTATTCATTTTGTATAACATGTATTAAAACTTTAGATTTTGATATATGTTTTGGTAAAAGTATTATGGCAAGGAAGGAAGAAGAGAGGAAGAGATAAGGAAGGAGAAAGGAAGAAAAAAAGAACTTCTTTGAAACTATTGGTATATAGTTGATGTAATTTTGATGAGTGTTGATGCAGAGGCCCAAGTAGCCATTTTTACTCATGTATGATCCTGTCACTAGAACCTAAATATTCCTGATTGACGGGTTGTCAACGAGACCTACAGGATCATGAAACGTCACAATAATATCCAAATAATATAAAATAATAACATATTCAATTTGTAATTAAATGCCATCCAAAATTCATTCGATTGCAATAACCTTAATTAAGATATAGATCATTTCTCATCATCTGTAGCCAATATTACATTATCAATAATTATAATTTATGAATTAAAATAATTACTCAAATATCAATTACATATTTTATTTAGTAATTATAAATTTAATTTAGTAATATTATATAACTCTAATATATGTGTTTTACTTATTTTGTCATTTTAAATTTGCAATTTTCTCTTTCCCAAATATTTTGTAAAATATCCATGATATTTTACGATATTTCCGATATATCGAAAAAATCTATTCTGGAAGTATAATAAAATTGTTTATCGATATTTTGATTCTTGCATTTGTTAGGTACCCAAATGTGGATTTTTTTTTTTTTGTAAATTAAGGGTGTTTGTTTTTACTTAATGATAAATAAAAAATTTATTTAGTTGAAGCATAAGGTTTAATAGTATTAATAAATCATTTGTTTTTTAATATTTATATTTCTAGTAAGTATTAAAATTTATTTTGATTTTATGTGCTTAAAAGCAATATTTTAAATATATTAAAAAAATAATTTAAGCGAGTATATGTTTGTGTAACGATAATATAACTTTGATTTTTTTAAAGAATAGAAATATTTGGTTAGCAATTCAATCAAATATAGAAACATATAATCAAAAGTGCTAAAAACTTTAGAGGATGACACAATATCTAGGTTAATAGTAAAAATGATCGATTCAAGACCCCCACATTTGATAATAAAAAATATAAAAATACCTAAGATTTCAAAGCTACGACAAGCGATGAGCAATGATTTGATCCCAATATTTATGTCAGTTAGGCTTTGTCATATAAGTTGCTAACATGAAAAATCACGAAAAAGCTTACCGTTTATAACACAACTACCCACTATAATAATTCGATGACAAAACATGCAGCAACCAATCGGCGACAAAACATGCTTCAACAAATCGGAGACAAAACACAAAAACAAGGAAAAACAAAGGCAAACCTAGATTTGTATGGAGATCTGAAAATATCTTTGCGAACTTTCCCTTTAAAGCTAAAAAGTTTAAAATAGATGAATTAAGGAAGTGAGCTCTCCCGGCAAGTAGGCAATAGAGTTTCAAGCGGTGCTTTTAAGTTCCTCTAATTGGTATAGTTCTTGTCCTTACTAAGGAGGTATGGGCCCTATGGTTCATTTATATTATGGTAAGTCTTTATTGTCCCCTGAGGGAATCCCTTGCATATCGAGTGATAAGGTAAATCCTATAAGTTGCAGATGTAGTGCTTCGCCCTATCAATTTGATTATATGGTTGCAGTGATTTGGTATAATTAAGTAGAATTTCATTAGAAAAAAAAAAAAAACTCAAATATGAGGAAGAAAACAATGGAAGAGTTATTTCAGGTCAAAAAAGCAAAAAAAAAATCACCTTTCCTCCTTAACGAACAAGGGCTGAATGAGAGAACAAAGAATGTGACTAGGGTTTGAGAGAAGAAGAAATAAAATAATTGCCCTTTTAGCTGTAAGTTGAAATGTTAATTTGGAGATAGAAGCAATTTCTTGGTAATTATATATAGCCCTTTAATGTGAGCATTATGTCCAAATTTCTTTTCTAGAAAATTTACATAGTTTGATCCAATCAATTCAGTGGTAGCGAGAATGAGATTAGTTTGATTATAAGACATGATAACTGGAATATATATGATGATGTCTAAAAAACATGCGTATAGGCCCAGAATGCATGCCCAAAAGGCAAACCACCAACAAGGCTTAAGGTGGGCCTAGAGGGTGACTTAAGCCAGCCGACAATGCTTGACTCGACCCGTAGGCGTCTGGTTGCCTCTTAAAGGCAGAGCCGGGACTAAGACAGCTAAGCCCGGTCGTGGGACAAGTGGCCCCAGGATAATCCAGTTTGTCCTTGGTTGTCTTGAAGTAGAGAGAAGCACTCCGTCTTCATGATATGATATCCATTCATTAAGGGAGTAAGATCTACCGATTACGACTTCCTAATTATCCTCTAATATTGATTAGCGATAAGGAAGAGAAAATCCTACCTAATTGGGAAGATGCGTGTCGCGAAGTCTAACGAGAAAGTCATCGTGATCACCCGTGATAAATACGAAATTGCAGAAGAGGTACCGCAATCCGCGATCGCGATAGTTGATCTCTCCCTTTCGCGAGGAAAGCGGCTTTGCCATCGGAGCGGGCGGCATCCTGTTTGGACCTCCCTTTCTTTGCGGGTTGTACATCGTCGGCACGGCCGGACTGGCCCAACGACAGCGAAGCGGTACGTATCGATAGAAAAGCACCATCATTTAAGCTATTTGTCGCGGGCGTCTGGTCCTTTACAAATCAGCGATTTCTCGATGATTGATGGTATCAACTCAAAACATGGCTTGAGTCAAGCCAGTAGGGACGCCAAGACGATAGGGCGGCGTTGATAGCGAGACAACGAGCTCGGGAGCCCTTGGCCGCCAGCAACAAGATTGACCTCAGTCTCATTAATCGAAGTCTGCTTAAGGGAGTTGGAGGGAGCTCACCAAGCGAGCGGCACAGAAACAGCAGGCCCATGAAGGTTTTAATACCATTCCACATGAGGGCGCGATGCCTTAAAACCCCTTAGAGCGTTAAAGGAGAAAATGGCCATGCAGGGGCACTGACCCTACGGACCCCATGGTGGTAGCCCTGTGTGGGAGGCGCGAGTAGGAACTACGAGGCGACAATCAGTTTGTAACCTGAAAGGGGGCTGAATCTCAGAGACAACGTTTAGAGGCATCCAGTAAGGCTGACCACATAAAGGAAGTTGTAAAGAGGCGGGACTTGATATCGATGGACGCTGCAGTACGGGCGGAATCCGTTCATAGTAGGTGTTTTGCACTTCCCTCCCGACCGAGTTTAGAATGCTTTGGGTCGAAGCTTGCAATGGAACAAAGACCAGTGAACCACACCGACACCTATGAAGTCGGATGGGTACGCATGGATCTTGAATACAGCGAGATCTGGAGTGTTTGCCACATCACGCTTAAGGGCTTAGCATTGGCATAGTTCGACGAGGGCTCCTGCGGCCTCGATCTCATCCTTGAAGAACTCTCCATTGCTTCGTGTCCCACTTCATGAACTGGGCGTATTGGAATCAGGCTACACCATTGGCTGTCATGAGGCCCGCAAGAAAAACTTGAGGTTCTACGTCGAGTTCCTTCCGGAGTCATTGAGGGTAAGGCAATTTCCAGATGAAGTTACGTATCAGTCACTATGTGAGATAGGCATACGGTCAAAGACCTAATGTTCTCCATCTCGAAGAACCCTCGGTGGCGAGTATGGTAGGAGTGCTCGCGAAAGCGAGAAAAATACATCAACGTCGGAGAGGCCGCATGCAGGAGGGGAGCTCTTATGCAAAGGGAAAAATGAGACGAAAAGCGGGATAAAGCCCCCAACGATGAGATCGAGACATATCTCCACGGGCTTAGAAGGCGGGAGATAGATCTCGAAGGAAAGAGTATACGTCCGAGGGGCGCTTAGGTCCACCCGGCCCGAGGCTGCGACAGCGGTGCCCACCTCGACAATTCACCCCCTGTGGCCTCGGTATCTCGAGTCTATACGAGGTGCGACGCTGAGAAGTTTTAAGGTGGTCGTCTCGGATGAGGATGGGTAGAGCGAAAAGGTATAACTAAGTGCGTAAGGTTCCACGAGATCATAGGCATGGGAATGGTGACTGCTCTTGGATGAAGAAAGAAATCGAATTCCTAATCCAGCGTGGACATCTCGCCGTTCGTGGCTCAGGTGGAACCGGGCACCTCTACCCACCTCGTCCAGACTGACCCCGAAACACGTGCAGCTACAGGAGAGATCAATGTGATCTCGGGGGGATTCCGATGGTGGGAATCGATTGGCCGAGGAAGGCTCACTGCCCGACCATCGGTCGGGGAGACAGAGTACGAGCGATTAATCGACTCCCTTGGTTGGATACCACCATAACCTTCTCGGACTCTAACATGGGCGCGACATCCGTGATGGCCGGTAGCAATAAGAGTAGTCGTGGCTAACAAAACAATTCTGGGGTCTTGATTGGCCAGTGGATTTCGTGAGCATCATCTTCGCATCAATGTTTGTAAATGGGCATCGAGGGAGAAGGTGGAGCGTGGCCATATAGCAGTTGCTTAAGAGAGAAAGTGCTACCCTTGGGGTCAATACAACTAGTACTCACTTTGAGAGACCCCCATGCCAGGCCAAAATGAAGGTAAAATTCCTCATAGTGGATGCCCCATTAGCATATAAGCATGTTCTTGGCGGAGGCCTTCTCTCTCAATAATCGTGGGCCAACCCACTTCCGCCTATCATATGGGTATGTCGAAATTCCCAATGGAGAATGGAGTAAAGGAATGGTTGAGGAGACTACTTGGGTAGCCGGGAGTGCTACTTGATGTCAATGGCCGACCGGTTGACGGCATCCACATGGATGAGATTGACATGAGATGAATTAAACACCCAGGCGATGCCCTCGGAAGAGGCAGACAGTACAACAGCGTACTAGAACACCTTGCCTATATCGGATCCAAATTGGCCGAGGACGTCAAAGACCTCCTCATTCACTTCTTGAAGCAAAATGTGGAAGTATTCGCTTGGAAGTAAGAGGACATGGAAGGAATTAACCCGATGGTTATGCATGTGATGTGAGTCCCTCATTCAAACGTAAAAGCGAAAGAAGAAGGTTGGCCATAAGCTCCTCAGCTTCATGGACACTTTCTCGAGCTGTCAGTCAAAGATGGACCCGGCCGGGAGAAGGCCTCTGCATGTTGGACGGGGGCATGTGTATCGAGTATTGATATTCTTTTGGGTTGAAGAACGCGGGGGCCACTTATCAGAGGTTAGTAAATAAGATGTTCTAGAAACAAATAGGCACATCCATGGAGGTATACATAGATGACATGCTAGTAAAGTTAGTCAAGGCAGAGCTCCACATCGACCACCTAGCCGAAGCATTCCAGGTCCTAAAGGACTACAAGATGAAGTTAAACCCAACCAAGTGTGCTTTCGGAGTCTTCGCAGAAAAGTTCTTGGGTTTCATAGTCAATAATCACGGAATAGAGGCAAATACAAACGAGATAAAAGCCGTGCTTGACATGCAACCACCCTCAAACACTAAAAGATTGACCTTTAGCAGGGAGAATACGTGTGGAGTCAGCACAGTATCCCAAATCCAAGTGACAAATGTGACCCTTCTTTTAAGTTTTGAAAAGGCCTTCCTAGGGCGCCTTGTGAAGAAGTTCTCGGCCTAAAACCTACTTAAGATCCCCACAGTATGGTGAGCCCCTCAGGGAACTCCTTACGCTGTAGCGTATTCGGCTTCTCGACTAATCTTTGTCGTGGTCGAGCGAGATAAGCTAGCGGCTTGGCCGATTATTACTACCGTTGAGCTCACGAGAGGAGAAGAGGAAAGATTATCAGAAGATGGAAAAGCTAGTTAGCATTGGTGACCACTTAGTTAGAAGACCAGGCCTTACTTCCAAGCTCGCACCTTCGGGTCGGTAGAACTGATAAACCGTGCCGTAAACGAAACCTCGAAAATCAGTGAAATGGGCCATGCATTGAGTGAGTTAGACATCAAATATAAGCGAGAACAACGTCCAAGGGCAGAATGTTGTCATATTTCATCATGGAGATTCACCTCGATAGAACTAAAACCACCATTTCGTCCGACCTCCGTTTGGGTTGTGCGTAGATGGGTCATGATGCTGGCGTGGTGCGAGGTTTGGTCGACCTCCTTGGATGGGATCGACATGGAATATGCGCCAGTTTAGGTTCAAGCCTCAAATGTGAAGTGAATATGAAGGCTGTCGTTGTCGGGCTTAACGCCCATCCCATGAAGGTTGATCAACTAGAGGTATACTTGATTCCCGGTTGGTGGTGAAAGCGGATAGAAGATTCCCTAGAGTGAGGTGAAAAAATGATCCTTTACCAGAAATCGTGGTACTTTCCGAAAAAATTCGTGCGGGTTCGAGGTTAGATCGTCCCAGCGAAAAATTCTGCGGTCACCACGGCAAAGTTAGCAACGACATCACAGGAAGACCTAGATGGCGGATGCAGGGTCAAGGCACCTCATTGGAGCCCTCATTAAACGTTAACAACGAAGAAATTTTTCTTAGTGATGAGCTGGCGACCATTTGGATGGACCCGTTTGGGACTGCTTGTCATGAGGATGTTGCGGCTGACCTAAAGGAGGCATCTAAACTAAGAGCAAGGTTAGCTAGATTCACTCTTTTGCGGGGAACCCTTTATAAAAGAGGTTTTTCTGCGGCCCTCCTCAAATGCATAGGGAAGGAAGATGCCAACTACGTACTCAGGGAGGTACATGAAGGCATCTGTGCTCCTGTCGAGACTCATACCTAGCATGAAAACCTTGAGGCAAGGGTGTGTGGCTAGTGCTCAAAGACTTCCTGGCTTGGTTAGAAAATCTGAAATCACATTTAGAGCATGCCAAGATCTCCCACCTCCCATCCGAGCCACTGACCTCGATCGTAAGCCCCTGGCCTTTTCAACAGTGGGGTTTAGACATAATAGGACCCCTACCCATTGGGAGGCTGGTCTGAGATTCACCATTGTAAGGAGTGGACTACTTCACGAGTGGGCGAGAGGGTGGAGCCGTAGCAGCAATCCATAGGGCAAGATACCTTGACTTTGTTTGGCGTTCCATAATATCTGAGGTTCGGAATCCCAGAGCATTGGTATGTCGATGTGGAAGCGGAGTTCGACAACTGAAATACAAAGGCTTTTGCTTGTTGAGCTAGAATCGAGTACTATTAGGTCTTGGCTCATCCCAGGATTGTATGAGGAAGCTGAGAGAGGTCACTATAAGGACTCTCGGCGGTGAGAGAATTAAATTTGGAAACTTTAAGGGAAAAAGGGTAGAATACCTCCCAGGAGTACTATGGGCATCTGGCTTCATGCGAGTCTTCTACTCGAAACTCCACGTTCGCCTTGGCATTTGGCGCCGGGTGGTAGCTACTGTCGAGGGGTTGGGCTCAAGTCACCTAGGGTGGGTTGTAAGCATAGAACACAATGAGGAGTCTCATTAAACCTTGATCTCACGGAAGAAGAATGGAGCTCTGAAATGTCTTTGAGGATTACTAACGAAGAACAACAAGGTATTATGACCGAAAAGTCAAGCCTAATAGTTTTAAGCCCGGTGACCTAGTGTTGAAAAAACTCATGCCAGCAAGGAAAGACCCCACTCACGGGAAATTGGGACCCAACTGGGAGGGACCCTATATCGTATCACGGATAATCCGACCTGGCAATTATGAGCTTCAAATGGAAGAGGGAAAGACTTTGCATCACTCCTGGAATGCCGAGCACCTCAACCGGTTTTACCCATAAACCTCATATTGTATCTATTAATAGCCTCTTGGTTCTACTTTCGTTCAAATAACAGCTTTTTGTGTTCATTTTTGGCCTGCCTATTCTCATAAATTATAAAGAAAGAACCAGGGGGCTCAGTTTATCAGAAATCCATGGGGCTCGGAAGGGCCTTGGGAGGTTACATGAAACATCAGACAAGTAAACATGTTTCCAAAAGATTGTACTTTTATTTAAGAGAATTACAGTTATTCCAGAAAGTTACAATCAACAAAACCGCTCTCTACATCTTAGAAAGTTACAATCAGCAAAACCGCTCTCTACATCTTAGAAAATTACAATTGTAACTGACCGCTCAGTAAAAAACCATGAAAGAGAAAAGGAAGCGAGAAAAAGAAAGAGGGAGAGAAGTTATAGCATAAAGGCGGGTGTAGAAGCATTCAAAACATGTCGCCCCCTCCTAACGTGTTCCCTTACCTAAATCCATCAAATGACAGGATTAGGGAACAACACAACTCCCACAAATGGCGGGACTAGGGAACAACACAACTCCAACAAATGGTAGAACAACGAAACCAAAAGTCGGCATATGACCACTAAACAGACTTCGCGCAGTGGCAATCAAACCCTGAAGCTTCATCAGGTTCGAACTCCGAAGTTGGTGAAGACGGGAATGAAAACGGGAGCGGCGTATAACATACACCCTCGAAGGAAGGCGATTATTTATAAAGAAGCTTGGACACCTTGGGAAGTCACGCAGTCTGTTCCGATTCTCCATAGACCGACATTAAAACTACGTGTACTTTCCCAAGGGAAGAAAGACGAAAAAACCCAGGAGCTTGGAAATTAAAGAGCCATGTAGCTTAGTTCAAAGAGCTGTGGGCTCGGTTTTTAAACCCGGCTGACTCGGGGTACGTGGCTCGGTTCAACAAGAGTCTAGTAGCTGTTCGTCGGGAGCCAAGCGGCTTTCAGTTCAAAGAGCTATGGGCTCGATTTTTATGCTTGAAGCGGCTCATGGGATACATGTTTCCGATTCGACAATAGCCCGATGGCTCGGTTGTGAGAGTAGTGTAGCTCGGTTCAAGAGCTATGGGCTCGATTTTAAGAGCCCAAAAGCTCAGGGAGCCACGTAGCTCAGTTCAACAAGAGCCCAGTAGCTTAGTTCGTTAGGAGCCATGCAACTCAATTCAAAAGAGATATGAAGCTCAGTTTTTAAGAGCCTAGCAGCTCAGGGAGCCACGTAGCTCAGTTCAATAAGAGCCCAGTAGCTTAGTTCGTTAGGAGCCATGCATCTTAGTTGAAAATTTATGGGCTCGGTTTTAAGGCCTTATTTCCGGGGAGCCCGTAGCTCGAGTTCAACAGGCACAATGGCTCGAGTTTGTTGGAAACCACAGCGACTCGATTCGGCCAGAGCCACCACGGCTTAGTTAGTCAAGAGCCCTGGCTATTCCAGCAAGAGCCTAGTAGCTCAGTTTGTTAAGAGCCACGTAGCTCAGTCTGTTAAGAGTCCAATAGCTCAGTTCAATAAGATCCCAGTAGCTTAGTTTAATAATAGCCACGTAGCTCAAACGCTAAAGCGCCTGATAGCTCGGTTATTAAAGGGTGAATACTAGAAGCCCTTGACGATTGTAAAATAAGATGGTAAAGAGAACAAAGGTCAGATGATAAAGTAAATATCAGCAAATCAATAAAAATCGGGAGTCGACATTATAAAAGTCTGAGGCTTTGAGGCAAGTTAGAATAAGCGAAACTCTGAGGAAAAGCCTAAATGTGATGAGACTCTGAGCGGCCTTAGTTACTCGAACCTCGAGACCATACCGCCAAATCAGGCGAAGTCAGCCAGGAGTAGGTCGAGGCCTCTGCAGGAGCCTCAATCTTAGGTTCACCAGGGAGAGGAGCAGAGCTGGGGGCATCTGAAGATACCACGGGGTCCGCTTCGTCGTCAGAATCAGACTCTTCTACCTCCCCCTTAGCAGGAACTTGGAAGTTGGAAATCAGGCCTAAAGCCTTAGCCGGCCTTGCCAGCGAGCCAGAGGCCCACTGAGGTGGGGCTTCGTCTCAGCTCAACATTAGCCTTCCTTTTTAGTGACCAAGGCCTTACGCGCTGAAGATCACCACGAAGCCCATGGCATTCCTCAGTTAGGCGCTCCATGGAACTCACGACTTAGAAGCCTCCTGGTTGACTCGGCTTAATATCGTGGCTTTGACACGCAGCTCATCTCGGACCACGTGTAGCTTGTCCTTGGCCACCTGCAACTCATCCCTGACCACCCGCAGCTCGTCCTCAGTGACCCTTAGTTCGCCCCGAGCCTTCTTTTCTTTATCTTCAGCTCACGCCTTCGTAGTCGTGGTATGCTTCGGGTCGGATTCATACTTCATGACATCCTCGACAAGGCGCTGCACTCGAGCTTGAAGGTCGACCTTCTCGGAGGTCAAGTAGACGACCTTGACTTTATACGTTTTCCTTTGCTCTATGAGCCCTCGAAACTTAGTGGCCCTCCTTGCCAGGTTTTTCATATAGGTAGCCATCTGCATAAACGAGATAAAATTAAGTAATAGTTTGAAACAACAATGGAACGAACAAATAAAGGCGTCTGGACATACGGTGACCTCTCCTTGAAGCGATGGAGCGAGCCTCCTCAGTTTTCTTTAATCCTCGGAGGTTAGAATCGTAGGATGGATAATCTCTTAGGCGACAAGCTTGAGTTGGTGAAGCGTGAGTCCCTCATTCCCGTGGTTCCAAAGCAGCCTTCCCTTGTCCTCAGGCGTCGTATGAGGGGGCTTGGCGTTTTGCGGCGGGGACCCGAGCAGTAAGATGACTTCGGAGGCTCGGCTGATCCTCCACAGAAAGATTTTCGGACCCAGCCTATAGACGCCGAGTCCTTGGAAGGAGCGCGACCTCTCGCCGGAACTTGGTCGGGACGACCAGCTCTTTGTGAGTTGGCTTGATGGAGAAAAGGATCTGACCTCGGGATCATACCTCGAATCGAAATTTGCTCTTGAGGGGAGCCTAAGCTTTGCGCTGCGCTTCTCTTCTTCTTGGCTGCGACTTCGGCTCGGGCTTGAAGCTCTTCAGAGTGGGTTTCCACGTGAAGGCCCCTCATGAGAAACTATACTTGAAGCGAAGGGTATGCCAGCGAAGTCGAAAGGCTTCACACTAGAGTCCAGGAATATCTGATCCTAATCGGCTCGAAATGCGCCGCGGGAGACGCCCAGCCAGTGCTGCCCTGCCTCTGTCTCGGCCTGAGGTCGGGGCTGGATCTGACGAAACCACAGTGGCAATTAAGACGGCTTCATAACCTTTAAAAGCTAACCACAGGCCGGCCACGAGGCGGAAGCTCACGAGATTCTCTGGGTGATTGGCGCCGAATGCGACGTATCCTCTCGGTCAGTAGGGTTGTACTCCTAGTTGCGACCCCCGACGAAGAAATAACGCTCCTTCCAATGCTTGTGGGAAGATGGAAGATGAAATGATCGGCTGATCTTGGGTACAAATATCTGAGAAAGCCCTCTGCTGACTCTTTCACCTTGAAGAAGTCAATAGCGAGAGGCTATGTTAGGGACCGAGGCCACTTGTCCTGAAAACTACTAGAGGTCGACCCGAAACACCACTAGAAATTGGAAAGTTGGGACGGGCAAGCGTTGAAATCGCATAAGTCCTTCTTGATAAAGGGGTCCGGGGAAGGCCGTTTCTAGGCCGCTTGAAAGCGGTATCTTAGAACTGGGCGATATAGGAGGTGAGAAGATCGGGACGCACGGACTTGAACTCCAAGAGGGGGTCTATAGCGGGTAACAAGTGTTTTTTCATAAAGGGGCTCGACCCGACTAGGACCCACGACGTCCGCATACTTCACGGAAGCCCTCAAATATTCGTACCCACTAGGGTACCTAATCTCAATAATTTTTCCTTTGCCTATGCCAGACGGGGTTGGATGATCCGCCGGAGGGGCTTTATCGACCATGACGGCAAGACTACCGGACCCACTGCTGATCCGTCTTGACTTAGACTCCTCAACGGGCCTTCCCCTATCGTAAACGGAGAAGAGCAGTGGGAGAAATGATGCGCATGACTAGGCAAGTATAAGGGAGGTCGAGCGAATGATAAAGGCGGAATCCACTGCTGACTACGTCTAATAACCACACAAAGTAGAACAATAACGCCACACCTTGAGGCTAAAATGCGCTCGACAGAATTCTAGAACAAGAAAAGGTGCTTGAGGGAAGAAGAAGAAAAATGTACCAAGCTAGGAAGAGAATAAAAGGACAACCCAGCGGGTGACGATAGAAACCCCAGGAGTAGTCTTGAGTGATGAGCTAGAGAAGTTTGAGAGAAAAAATTCGAAACCATAGAAAGAAGTTTGGAAGAATAGGGAATCTGATTACAGTATCAGGTGGAGGCGCTAAACGAAACGTCGGTCGAGTAGGTGCGAAAATCAAGAAGAAGCCATCATTATAGCGGAGACACTTGGCCAATGACGCGACTGCGATCAGCCATCCTTGATTAGCCCGCGTGGCATCCACACCTTTATCTAAGCGATTCGACCCTTGCCGGCTTCGCTTCAGCGAGAGTTGGGGGGGCAAGCGATGATGTCTAAAAACATGCATATGGGCATAGAGACGGGCCGAAAAACGAGCCGCTGACAAGGCTTAAGGTGGGCTGGCGGAGGCTTGGGCGAGCCCAGCGTAAGAGCTTGGCCCATGAGGACGTCTTGATTATCTAAGAAACGCGAGCCTAAGTTGAAGACTAGCCTAGTGGACCGGACGGTGGCGGGGATAAATGTATCCACCGGTTGTGTCGTAAAAGTAGGCACTCCGTCTTCATGATTGATATCCATTCCATTAAGGAAGTAGGTCTCCCATGATTACGGCTTCTTAATTATCCTCTAATATTGATTAGCGATAAGGAAGAAAATCCCTACCGGTGGGAAGATGCGTAATCTATTATGAGAAAGTCGTCGTGATCGCGTGATAAATCTTGGCAAATTCGCGAAGAAGGTATGCGTCATGTCTCTGGCAACAATTGATCTCTCCTTTCGTGAGGGAGAAGCGGCTTACCATCAAAGGCTGACATCCTGTCGGATCTCTCTTTCTTGCCGGGTGCTGCATTGATCGGTCCGTGGTGACCAGCGACCTAATTCAACATGCTGCAGCGTATCGATAGAAAAAATACCATAAATATATAAAATCATGCATTAGTCAGTTGAGGATGCATAACAAAATGGAAATTAATTTAATTAGTAAAAAGGTAGTGTTCTCAAACTATATATCATTAGTATCATAAGAATAAAATCTACGATGGGCAGGTCAAGACCTTGTACTAGTTAGAACTTGAAGATCCAGGCAGCAGGAAGGTTCCCCGGTCAAACTTGACCTTCGGAGTAGTTTTTGTCTTTTCTGGTCTTTGGCTCCATATATAGAGAGTGGCGTCCACGTGTCAGTATATGATTCGTTTCTCAGGTTTTGCCAATGCACGATTGCTTCTGGCGAGGAGGCCCATGAGACACACTTTCACGCAGCTGGGCGGCATCACTCGGCTTAACTCCTATCAATTCGAGCTTGCTAGTTTCTGGTTTTTCGATGAGTGCCTATCGGTTTGCTGCTCGATTGGGCGACTGAGATTGATGGCATTAAATGGTGTTGCCTATCAGGGCAAAATGACCGTCTGAGTGGCACTTAAGAGCGCTACTTGATGTGGTTGCCTAGGAAGTGGCCATAGTCGGCTACAATTAATGGCGATGGCTTCGAGTCGACGACCATCTGATAGGCACTCGAGGGTACTACTCGACGCAGATGCTTAGGGGGCGATCGTTGCTGGCGGCCATGGATGGTGACGGAGGCCGGACGGTGGTAGCCGTTTAACGGGCCATCGAGAGCGTTACTCGATGCAACTGCTTAGTCGATCCTCATCTGTACCCGTCTCTTGTTAACAAATGCCAGGAGTGGATGTTGCTCCATCAACTTGCGGTTTCAGTGTAGGGGGGGTTGTCGGAGATGTCCCCTTCAAGACTCTTTTCATTTAATCTCTTACAAATGGTCAACTAACTAAATTCTTCTATTCTATATAACTAATAGTAACGAAACTTTAAAATTTTAGTACATGACCTACTATTCATTATCTAACAAGGTGAAAACTGTAAGTGTCTCAAGATTTCTTCTATCATCCTTAAGTTACAAATTTTCCTTTTGTGTAATCAATTGATATGTTCTAACTTATAATATACCTTATGTCAACTTCCACTTAATTAGAACCTACTATGCCAATAGTTTACTTGAATACACATCCTTAATATCACCTAAAAGGATAGGCCCAATGTCTTAATACCGTAAGGTATATATCATGATACCTTTATTAAAATTATATATTACTGCCATATTCTAATCATTCTATCAACAATGACTTCATTAATAAGAAATTTATTATCTTTTTAGGATCTCACATATACTTTTAAACCACTAGTAAATTTAGTACAAGCTTAGTTTCACACATAATAGTGCAATCACTAGGAAACCCCATCTCACATAATAGTTCATCTTGTTCCTCAATTGTGTATTTGAAAGTCTATAAGAATTCCATT